>JASCZW010000172.1:0-283228 GCA_034211315.2 Aedes japonicus | reverse complement strand
AAAATTGTAGGAATGTTGTGTGTTTTGGGAAACGGAAGCAGACGTTTTTTCAGGCATTCATTCATGTATTCTTGACCATTTGCAGTTGAAGTTGTCACGAAAGGCTTGCTCCGTTTATCACATGAACAAATCCCCTGCCAAATCATGAATTTCTTGGGGAACTTTGATACTTGCTGTTTCCTGAGAGACTCTGGAACATCTAACTTGTCTTTCGCAGTCACATACTGGTTGCCGGGTATTGTTAAAAGTCCGCTTTTACGTGTGTTTCATCGTCCATGATGCAGCAGTGTAGTTTCGTCAACATTTGTGTGTACAGCTTATGCGCACGTGTGTTAGCTGTCCTATTCTGTTTATCATTGCGGTTAGGAGCTCTCTGAACTTTGAATGAAGGGAGCCCGGCTCGTTTCTTGGCTTTCTGCACGAAACTTTTGGTCAAGTGCAGCTTTTTCGCGACATCCCGAACGGAACAGTTGGGTTTGCGTTTAAAGGCAGCAACCACTCGCTTGTGATCCTTCACACAGTACGGAACACTTTTTCTACTTCTCACCTTCTTCCGATCGACAGTTAAACGTTCCCCGAAACGTTTTATGACACAAGACACTGTAGACTGGTGAATTTTCAACATTTTTCCGATGGCTCTGTGCGTGTGCAAAATGTTCTCGCGCACTTGCTGTTACTTCGACTCTATTTTCGAAACTACGACACATTTCACAATGAAACTCACGCAGTGTGAACAATACACCGAAAATTTCGTTGAAATCAACCCAAAGGGCGAAATGTTACAGATTATTGAAAGTGGTGCAATTTAACTGTGGACACCCTTTATAACACCTATCGTATTCTAAGCTTGAGGTTTGTTTATGCTTAGTTTTTTATTTATGTTTTCCCAAATGGTACCGTTCAGATGTCTAGTAAAAATATAATATAGTGCTGAACTGCAGTATACTGAAATTTATTATTAGAGCGCTCGAAAAGTATCTATTAATAACGTCATAATGCCATTGTAGAGTATGTAGTCGCTTAGTCAAATATAGAATTTCACAGTCCATTTCCCCTCATCCGAGCCTAGCAACAGCACCCTATATAGTGTATTGATTTATAAACTCATTTGTAACGCTATTATTGAGCTATTGGTACAAACATTTTAATTTCTTTCTACATATGATCCATATACTGGTGAATCGTATAGCTGACGGATTGGATTTTAACAACCGGAAAAAAATCGATGCGTATCCATACTGATATTTAAGGTATTATTAGATGCTAGAGTAAATTCACAATGACCTAAAAAACTGGAGTTAGTTTTATCAATTTGTACATTTCGAATAAGGGAACTCTACAAGGATGTTAGCTTAGTGAACATCCATAGTTTGTAGTACGGAATGAAAACCTAGAAAATATACATATACCAAATATATACTTTTATATATACCGGAACTATTTAGACTAAATGAAAACGTGAATCCCGAATCATATTCATTACGTGTAGGCTAAGATCATTGAAAAAAATGAAAGCCCAAATCGGAAAACCTACACTCTACAGTTGCTTCCATCAATCAATTGCACTAAAAAATATGTTTGCTTCTACTTTCCATTCGAGAATTGAATTACAGATCCAAAACATAACAAAAAAAAGTTACCATTTTGCATAAACTTTTGTTTTGCCGAATAAGTTCTCACACAAAAGGTTTCAATGAAGTACATAGCGTAGAAAATGCATCAAATGTGTTATTATCAAAAGCCTCTTGAAAACAATATACGAATATTTTCTCCAGATAGAGTAAAACACCGATTATTGAGCTATTACGTGGTGGACCCAGTTGTGCAAAACAATGTAATAACTTCGTATGTTATAAGGCAAGTGAACAGTATTAGTACTGTTACATCGTATAGGGATGATACGATCGGCCAATCCTATAAAAGTCGCTATGCACATCATTTGGGATACTAAAAATTTTGAATAGAAAACCTGTTTATTGTTGATTGTTGTAAAATATTAAAAGTTCAATGCTTGTGATGAGGTTTTTTTTTCAATTTCTTTTTTTCAAATTATCCAAATTTTGTAAAGCGATTAATATTACCCGAACGAGACTCGCGAAGAGAGTAAATCAGCTACGCCAAATGCGGTAAATCAAGATTGTCGGTCCACAAAAAGGATTGATCTAGTTATTTAACTGAAACATCATTTTTCTAAAGTTACACTGCCAAAATGAAATTAAAATGACCCCGCATTCTTCTGTGTTTGCTGACATGCAAGTAGGATTTCAAAAGATAGATACAAATATCTTGTGTGACTTAATGCACGAATTTGATTAGCCAGTTCGAAAGTAATCGGTGACGAACCTGCTCAGGTGGTTGAAAGTCACCTAAATAAAGAAAAAAAAGGTAAACATTATGCGGCACACATCCTCAAATTTGGTTGAACGACACTAACTGTGCCTTTAAATAAGACGAACCACTTAAACATTCTCCAATCATATGACGAACTACTGAAATTGGTTTGACTGCAATGTTCGAGCAACAAAGTCTGCAATGTTCGAGCAGCCATGTTTGTTATGTGTGTCACACATGACACATAGCGTGTCAAACTGGTTTGATTTTTGCCAACCGACCTGTTAAATCAATTCGTCAGACTGCATCACTCACGGCCAAACATAGCACCAAATCGATTTGTTATAAGAACAGCGTAACCGAATAACAAAACTTGAAATAATTTTGTTGTTTCCTTTTGATCGGGATCCGTGACAAGGAACATTTTACCGACATCAGTCAAATAATTCAGCTTATTGGATAGTAAACAGACGAAAAAATAAACCGTTCCGAGTTTATTGCCTGTACAACATTATGTCCGGTTGTTTGAATGTTTATTTCGAATGCTACTGAATGCCTGTGAAAGACAGCTATTATTTTTGCATTAAAACTTTTTTTTTGTGTTCTTAGAAACACAGTTCTAAATTGATCAGCTCATTCGAGTAAATCAAAATGACGTTTCCATTCCGTTACCACTTGAACTTTTTTTTTTTTTTTAATATAATGTTTTATAAGGGTTCTTCTAGAACCTCGAGAATATAGCTACCGACAAACCAACATAAATTCAATTTTTGGTCAAAAATCTATAACTTTTGACTCAGATTTGCAGCGATCCAGCTGTCAAAACCATCGATTACCGTATGCTTGATCGTGTGTGCACTATTAATAAAATTCACAAAAATTTCGGTTTTGTTTTCTTTTTATTTATTCAAAAAGGAGTTGTTTCGAAGAGTTTCAAACTATGTGAATCATCGATTGAGTTTATTGCAATTACACCTCCACACGCTTTCGGGACGCACGGCAGGTCCTAATAATGTAGCCTGGATCCTATTCTCTTCAGGTACGGGTCAATGTTTGACTGAGGCTTGCTGTACTCAGTTGCCGTTTAGAACACATATACTTTGCCAGAACGGCAGATGTTTCTGCAACCACTTCTGAGTGCGGTTCAAGGTGTGACACGAAGCCACATCTCTTTGATCCACGGAAGAACATACTTACCTAATATTCTCATGTAGATCTCCGTGTTTATTTTGCGCCTTCTGGAATGAACACCGGGTTCATTTTTGTTGCCATCGGAATCCAGGAATCCAAACATCAAGCAGAATGCTTGGTCAGAGAAACGTCTTATGCTCTTCGGACACGTCTTTTACCGGTAGAGAACTAATATAGTGATCGGTTCTGAAATGTATACGGAATCGACGTGCTCTCATGCTCTCTGCGGTCATCAGGTTTACCGATTTGTTTCGCTTGAGGAAGTTCACACATCGCTCGTCTCGTAGTTCTCGAATGTGTATGGTAATCATGTAAGTTTTTTCCGTGCCCTCGACTTCGCCCCGCAAT
Organism: Aedes japonicus; assembly: GCA_034211315.2. Classification (NCBI taxonomy): domain Eukaryota; kingdom Metazoa; phylum Arthropoda; class Insecta; order Diptera; family Culicidae; genus Aedes; species Aedes japonicus. The sequence continues at coordinate 279,358 of JASCZW010000172.1, read as the reverse complement.
CTTCCTTTACGGTCTTCCGTGCCGTAAAGTCGCTGATCCCGTTTTCTTTCGCTATTTTCCTCATTGAGCGCACAGCATTCGTCCGAATCTTCCTTTTGATGGCAGCGATAACCCTCGGCATCCGAGCTGACCTAGGAGGACCACCTTCGCCGATTTGATAGTTGTCTTTACTTTTTTCTGTCTTAGACCCTATTCACGATCCACCGGGACACGGCAATTGAAATGTCGCTTCGCCATTTCATCACAGTGCAACTTTCAAACTATGGAAATCGGCTTCTTTAAATCATAGCCTACTACACCCAAAATTTAAAATGGTGGCAAAAAATGCAATTTCAGTTTCTGCAATTTTATCTCGAGAAGACCGTATGATTCAGAAATGGCAAGACAACCCACGAAGCCACAATAGGGGCTTTATTTTTATTTTGCTGAAAGTTTTGGATTTTTCTTCCATCATACAACAAACCACTTTTAATTAGAATTTCATTTGACACACGTTCAATCACCTTGCAGTGAATGTTATACAATAACATACGTTTAAAAAAAATAAAGGTTGTCTGTGCGGTTGGTTCAGTCTTGTTGTTGTAAAACTAAAGGTACACTGTTGGACGGATAGTCGATTGTTTTTTTAATATTTGTATTGGTAAAATATATTTGACATCCAATATTAATGTCAAAGGTGTTATACCTATTTGTCAAGCAATCTAACGAAGTATGTTTTGACAGATCAGCCTTTTTTACCTTTTACAATCTTTGCCACTACTAAAAGTCAACAAGGTAATTTTTCCTGTGAACAGCTAAATTTCATCAGTCAAGAATAGTCAATAGGGTGGAGCAGTTCTTCGTTAGCAAACCAATTCTCGTTAATTTTTCGCTTTTACTCTATTCAAATCATACGGAATATGAATCGATAGAGCCGTACATGAGTTAATCATGTACAAATAGCCGAGTCGTTGAATTGAATACTGTTTAGTAGCAGCGAAAAAAATACGGAAATTCTTGATATTTCTAAACATAGCTTGTCTTGTCGTGAAACTTTGCACTCCAAAGATTTTCGATATAGGGTTACGTTATTTTGAAAAACTCAAAACAACTTTTTTTACCGGCAATCCCGTATCTTTCGGTCTGACTCCGTGGAGTGATAAAATCGGTGAACTATATTTGATCGGAGTGTGCTTTGGAATCCAATTTGAATAGGATGCCCTCAGTTTCATATTTTTAGAGTTGATAGATACATGAACGAAAAAAAAATTGAAAGAAAGGTTGCTAGTGCTAGGACAACCACCTTGAAATTTCCGAACCTCCTGAGCATCACTTATTTTAAAAAATGTAACTCAAGGACGGAGCATCGTTGAGCAAAATTTGTTTTTCGTATTCTAAGGAAAATTGCTCGAAAATTTAAAAAATATATCTGAAAGAACTTTCACACAAAAATTTCCACGGTAAGAGAAAACTGCAAAAAAGCTATATTGGGATAATCATGAAAAAAAATGTAAAAGATATCTTCTTTAGCACCAGCTTCAAAGCCTCAATTGATGTTGTTATTTTTTGTAAATAATTTGATTTGTCAGTTTTGTCCAAAGTAGCCGCTGGGTAGAAAGCTAGCCACTACCTAGGTAATCAATAAGCAGTTTCGAAGCGTCTTTACGGTAGCCTATCAAGCAATTAAGTCGTCTTAAATGCATCACAAATTCCGCTTTTGGCCTACTATACGGCTGCTTTACGGCAATACTCTGATAGTGCTTTATTAATACTTTTTTGCATTCGAAATGCTTATTACAGGCTACACGCATTTCAATAGCACTTGAAATCCTACTTTACAACAGATAGCATTCAAGATGCTGGTATAAAGCTAATATAAAGCTTGTAGCATCTGAAATGCAGATTTAGGGTTGATTTACTGCATATGCTAATGCTTATTGGTTACCTGGGTATTCAAGCTACAGCGAGCCTGAGGTCCGCATTTCTGGCTAATTTTTATAATCTTAATCGAGTCGATAGTTGTTTCATTTGTAATTTTACAAGAGCGAACGACGGAACTGTTAGGACAAATGTTAACATTGTTTTGTTTAATGCGATAAATAAACACGTATTTGTTGTTACTACTTTTAATCTTTTTTTTTTTGTCTATTTCTTATTTAAGAAAATAAAATATTTTTTTTTAATATTACTTACCTTATAGTTTTAATAATATTTCTTTAGCTTTTTACCTTAGTGACTAGCCGTTTTTAGTTATAACGGCTTCATTTTCATTCTTACGAATTTTGTGTACTGTTAAACTTTGAATTAGTGACCAACAAACTTCTCTATACTTGCCAAAACAATCAGGTATGTCGAGTTGCATTGTCCACGAGAACTTATAATAACATATCCCAGTACTGTCTACGCATGAACCTTTGTTCATAAAAAAAGTGTCGAGATACGTATCCAGCAGCGTATTGCAGCACATTATTTTATTCAAAACATCAACCAAAAATTTGATGTTGTCGTGTATCCTGCCAACACAAACATTAATGGCTGAGAAATCATAAGCATAAGCATTTTTGCATAATTCCAAATATTGCTCATACAGTGTATCTAACGGGGCACTTTTAAAAGTTTTAACGAACTCCATTTGGCAATTTAATGAAAATTCTATCTTTCAACTCAGGAAATGGCCGCATTATTTCGTCGCTGAGATAAACAATAATAACCTTGCCTTGTGCGTCTGAACTACGTGAAGCTCGTTCAATTTTTGGCAGTTGAATATTTTTTGACAGCTGGTTTCCAAAATCATACTTTTTCCACTCAGTAATCATGTTTTTGGTAATAATTTAAGACTGTATATTTTTCACAACTGTGGCGGCTCTTTTTCGACCGTTTTTTAATTTAATATCAGCCTGTTAACCATTTTATACCTGTACTATAGAATACAGCTAAGCTAACTTATGTTGAGGAATAGCACATTAGTTTTCACTGCTTTGTGACCTACAAATTTTAATCTTCGTAATAAAAGGTTGTGCCTTATAAAGTCCCTAACTTTGGCAGTTGATCGCGGCCATATTGTTGAAGCTACAAGTGTCAAATTATCATGGATAGCTATAGCGTTCAACAACACGTATAAATGATAAAATAGTTTCATCAAAACAGGTGTTCTTGGCAAGCATCGTTCCGAGTACTACGCCCATTTTACGGTCGCAATAATTGTCATACCCAGAGGACTTTTCGCAATGTGGTGAACAAATTTGCGGAAACTGGTTCGATATAAGCTCAACCACCACCCGTACGACTGCGGAACTTAAGATCTGTCGAGAATATCGCCGCTGTAAGCGAAAGGGTGCAAGAGAACCCGCGACAATCGATTCCGTGCCGCGCACACGAATTTGGCCTCTCGGAGACTTCAACTAGGCAAATTCTCGGGTCAAGACTTGGGTCTGCACCCACACAAGATCCAGTTTATCCAGGAGCCCAAGCTAAACGATCATAGATAGCGCCATGTGTTTGCTGATTGGGTTTTGGAGCAGTTGGAAACAGACCCCGATTTTGTCCGCTGGTGAGGCCATCACCATCAACGGAGACTACTGCAGGTCTAGAATTACCGACTGTTCGATCTCATAAAGCACACGGCGTGCACGGCACAGAAGCGTGTATTGTTTCCACCCGTTGAGCAGAGCTAGCAAGCAAACAGCCTGATGCTATTATTGTAGCTAAAGTAGGCAGCGTGGAACATCACTTTCGCGCGCCGTATCTATGCACCATGGTAATGATGCGGTGTGCATGGCACTATTCATCCGTACTTCGTGTCCTCTATGGGACACATCGCCTTCGGGTCCTTTAACTACTTGATGTCAGAGTCTACACACTGTTTCTAGCCTCGTCTAAGCGTAAATTGCGGAAAAGCCCGCCGGTAGCACACCGCTTTCATTCTGAACAAACACACCTATGACAAACCCTAGTGATACGATACTATGAGTTCCTAAGTGGGCCCTCTGCATCCCACAAAACCACAATACTTATGGCCACGGTCTAGAAGTCCACTGCATAGGAAATTCTATGACACAATTCAAACTGCCACCTCAAATCTATATAATAAAAATGAGTTTGGGTTTCCTTTGTCACGATTTAACTCATGAGCGGAAGGACCGATCGGCGTGAAATTTTGTATGCACGGGTTTTTGAGGCCGGAGAAGGTTTTTAGGATAGTGAGAGACCCCTCCCTTCTCTGAAAGGGGGCTCCGATACAAATGGAACACATTTTTCTGCATAACTCGAGAACTGATCAAGCAAAAGAACCCAAATTTAGCATGCGGAAGTTTTTGGAGACAAAAATGTTTCTATGGTAGTTTGAGACCCCTCCCTCTCTCAAAAGGGAGGCTCCCATACAAATGAAACAGAAGTTTCTGCATATATCAAGAACTAATCAAGCAAATGGAACCAAATTTGGCATGTGGGGTTTTCTGGTGGCGAAAAATGTTTCTATGGTAGTTTGAGACCCCTCCCTCTCCTAGAAGGGGTGCTGTCATACAAATGAAACTGAAATTTCTTCATAACTCTAGATCTAATAAAGCAAATTGAACCAAATTTGGATTGTGGGGATTGTAAAGGCAATAAATGTTTCTACGGTAGTTCGAGACCCCTCCTCTCTCTCTCTCTCTGGTAGGGAGGGCGGGGCTCTCATACTAATGAAACACAAATTTCTGCATAACTCGAGAACTAATCAAGCATATGGAACCAAATTTGGCATGTGGAGGTTTTTGGAGGCACAAAATGTTTCTATGGAAGTTTGTGACTCCTCCGCCATCTGAAAGGGGGAGGGAGGGGGGCTTCTATACAAAAACAACACAAATTTCTGCCCAACTCGAGAACTAACCAAGTAAATGGAATCAAATTTGGCATATGGAGGTTTTCGAAGGCAAAAAATTACTTATTGTGGTTTGAGACTCCTCCCCTTACTGAAAGAGGGGGCTCCCATACAAATGAAATACAATATTCTGTATAACTCGAGAACAAATCAAGCAAATGGAACCAAATTCGGCATGTGGAGGTTTTTGAAGGAGAAAAATGTTTCTTTGATGATTTGAGACCCCTCCCTTTCTGAAATGAGGAGATCCCATACAAGTAAAATGCAAATAATTGCATAACTCGAGAACTAATCAAGAAAATGGAACAAAATTTGGCATATGAAGGTTTTTGATGGAAAAAACTGTTTCTAAGATTTTTCCGCCTTCTAAAGAGAAGGGGGGGCTCTCAAACAAATGAAACAGAACTTTCTGCATAACTCGAGAACTAATAAAGCATATGGAATAAAATTTAACTGGATTTTTTTAAGAGACATATTCATATGGTTGTTAAGACCCTTCTGCTCTCTGAATGGGGAGAAGGGGCTCCTTTAGAAATGAAACGCAAATTTCTGATTAACTCGAGTACTAATTAAGTAAATGGAACTAAATTTGACAGATGAAGGTTTTTGAAGAAGAGAAATGTTTCTATGGTGGTTTGAGACCCTCTGCCCTCTGAAAGGGGGGCTCCTATACGACGCAAATTTCTGCATAATTTAGAACTATTCAAGTAGATGAAACCACATTTGGCATGTGGGGTTATTGGACGCAGGAATTTTATATATGTTAAAATGAATTTCTGTCTGACTGTCTGTCTGACCGATCGGAGTGAAAACATGTATACAGGGATTTTTGGGGCTGGGGAAGGTTCTTATGATAGTTTGAGACCGCTTCCTCTTTTGGAAGGGGGACGGGCTCCCATACAAATGAAACACACATTTCTGCATAACTTGAGAACTAATCTAGCAAATGTAACCAAAATTGGGATGCAGTGTTTTTTGAATGCAAGAAATGTTTCTATGGTGAATTCAAACACAAATTTCGTTCAAACCTGAGAATTATCTAGGTAACTAAGCCACAAACTGTGTATTGTCTGGGTAAGAAAGATGTTCTGTTAGAAGTTTGAACCCTTTCTTGGTTAAAAAACAAACTCATTAAAAAAAAAAACGTCTGGTCTATGTAATGTTCATTCCTTTAGTTGCAGGCGTAGCAACGCTCGCACCGGGATCAGCTAGTTGAATAATAAATGTTTTCAAAATTGAATAAATGTATCTATGATTACATTTTTAGTGATTTGCGGCCCAACCCGCCAATATCACACTCAACTTTAGTGCCTGTATACATGCGTGCTACGACACGGCTATTAAATAGAGAGAGGCAGCGTGTGATATTATCACTACTTTGTGTGGCTGGACCTTTGGCTCTCCCATGAATGGTTCATTAGAGTAGAAGCTCATACAATGACATGACCTAGCGAGAACTATCAAAAATCAAAAATCTCCAATGAATCATTAACATGAGATTAGGCTCCCCACCAGCGTCCAGGTACAAAATCCAGCCATGGAGAGGGAAAAAAAATTTCAGGAATAGTTTTTCTTAAGATATTCTTTGAAATAAAATCTGCTTTAGACCCCGCCAGGACCCGCCCACCCTTTTTTGATGCGGTTGATTATGACGTCACACAGACACTTCAATCACCATATATCAAAATGTGGTCATCCGAGAGCATTGTTGTGTTCATCAAAAATATTCTAATAATTTCTACAATTTCTTAGAACATATTGAAATCGTCCCATTCTAACAAACTAATTATCTCAAAAAAACAGTTTTAAGGTAGTGATGGAAGAAAACCATTTATATCTCTCTAACCTTAGGCTCTAGAAACTTAGTGTCTTCAGCATTTTTTCTTAAAATTACCTGTTCTACAACTTTGTACAAGACGACAACCCGTTATTACGTAGCTGGAAAATGTTAGAATTTGAAAGTGTAGTTAAGCCTTTATGAAAGGTTAGGTGTGTTTTTTCAAAAGATGCGGAATAACTTTTTGAGCAACTCATCTCAAGACACCTACTCGATCAAATGATGACCAAAGGGTGAAAATGTTTTTGGCCGTCTTTTCTCAGAATTGTGCCACTGTGCGGCGGGGTGCTTTGTTGAAAACTTGAATTCTAAATAAATCGTCAAAAGGTTGAAAGTAACATTTGTAAACAATGATTTAGAACGGAAATTTCCTGGAAATGCCAGGTTACTAACATCTACATCCACTACCAACGGGAAGGTAATAACTCCTTGTATCTATTTCTGGTGCAATTTGGTCCGTGGGAGCAAGCAGATTCCAGAAAAATACCCTAGAAGTCATTGTTTACAAATGTTACTTTCGACTTTTTGACTATTTTGTCTAGAATTTTACGTTTTCTGGAACATCCTCGATTTTCTTGGTCGGAATAAATCCGGCCGTGCGAGTATTAGATATTTGATCGATGGACAGTTTCTCGTTAGAAAGCACGACTTCAATAAGCAAAGCAATCTCTTCGAGCACTCGAACCATGCTTTGATTCGTTTTGTTAGCAAATAGCGCTTCACCCCAGCCCTAGTTCAGGTCTTTAATCCTTATGTGTTCTACAGGGTACCCGTGTACCTCTTCATTTTTACATTACGAAATTTCATAGTTTAGTTAAAAACAGGAAGCTGAAATTCAGTGACATCTTAGTGAAAGCAGGAAGATAACTTGCTGTATAAAAACATTTAGTGTGATAGGAAGGGAGACAGAAGGAGGGAAACTTTGATTTTTTCACCCCTTAAGTGTGACAGGGTCCCTGGATACCCACCAAATTCAAATGATTGTAACTCTGGCAATTATTGACTGATTTCAATCCTTTAAGCACTGTTGGATTCAAAAACTCATCCGCTTTATAAACATTCAACGCAATGTCAGTTTGAATTCATCTGGTTCCTGGAAATCCGGGGTTTCGGGGATGTGGTCCAGTACGGAGATTGGGAATATCATTTGAATTCCTGGGAATGGATGTCACAACTATTTTTTTTTGTAGACTATATGCGGACAAGCATAATCATCGACTTATCCCCAGAACGGCAATTCTGTAATAGGTTTTCCTGTAGAGGCCATGAACAGATTTAGAAGGGAACTTTGGCAATATAGGTATCAAAATTCATGAAATTTCTCCAAAGGGCTATTTCGAAATTCATGAAATTTCTCCAGTAAGATAACAGTTTTGTGGCCGTCTGATGACCTTGAATCGGAGATTGATTCTCGTGGGGTTTCGAGAAGCAATATACATATTTAGAAGGAAGAAGATGCAGATATACATCATCAGATGATCACGACTTGATAGTAAATGACCCGCAACATTTTTTATACCTTTATTACAAGGGTACTTATCTAAACAATTTTAAGGCCACTCCAGATCACAAAAAAACAGTTCCAGAATGGCCGTACTTAAGAGAAAATATCAGATGATCAAAAGGTGTGCCGTATAACCTCCTGAAGTTGTTTGTCATTTGTCATTTGGATTATTTGCCACCAATTCGTGGCCATCTGATGATTTGTATCTGCATCTTTTCCTTCTAAATATGGATATGGCCCCATCGGGACCCTATTCCGGAATGACCGGTCCGAGGGCAACTCATCAGATGGCCACAAAACGCTGAGAAATGTCCTGCTCAAGAAATGTCATGAATTTTGATACCCATATTACCAGCGTTTCCAGCTTACTATGTTCATGGACACTCAAACCTCCACGGTAACCTGTTCCGGAATAATTTGTTCAGGGACATCATAAGATTGCCACAAAACGTTTCGAAATAGCCTTCTGGAGAAATTTCATGAATTTTAAAATCGCTAGCAATTCCTTTTAAATATGTTCACGCTCACTCAAGGCCCCATGAGAACCTGTTTTAGAATGGCCTTTCCCGGACAAGTCGACATATGGCCTACAATGGTATAGAAATATTTTGTAGTCATCTATAAGTATCCGTTGCATGGAGGAGCTCTCTCGTAATATTTAAATAGGGTCAATCTTCGTTGATCAATTCTCTTCATTGAATTTCTCTAATGTGTATCACGGTTAAACCATTGATTTTTAGGTTCTTCTGACAGCTAACGTCGAGAAAAGACGTTGTTGGCTGGTATAATGAACAATAAACTCTAAGCACTGTATCGAAAATTAGTTATCCATATATTTGTTTTTTAAATCATGTAAGAAAATGATGTTTTATTCAAACAAATGGATAATTCTTTATTGTACGGGATTGAACTTGTACATTGTGAAGACCAGATGAAATGAATATTATTCTTTCACGATTTGCGAATTTTTGATCGAGCACTTTTCATCAAGTTCCGGACAAGTGTTTCATCATCTTTTTGGATACACTAGCCAACATTTTCTTGAACTCCTGCATATTCTCACATGTTTTCAAGACCCTCTACACAATCGAGCAATAGCCTTCTATTTATGGGCCGATACTGAGAGCGATTTGGAGGATTGATGTCTTTCCCAACGAAATCTGTACCATTTTCTGTGAGCCAATTGAGAGTTGTTTTAACGTGATGCACCGACGCTAAATCTGACGAAAACAGTCCTCTTTGACATGTGTCTCGTCGTCCATCAAAACTCATGCATCCGGTCGCTGCAAAACTGCAAATTTCTGGGCCATTGTTGCTGCGCGTTGCTTCTGTTCTGCACTTTGTTTGGTGATTTTCTGCTTCTTGTAGGTGTTCAGGTTGTTCCGTTTTTTGATACATTGAACCATTCCGACGCTGGATCCCGCTATATTGGACAAATCACGTATCGAAATTAATTTGTTCCTCCGAATTAGAGCTACCACTTTCTGATCCAGTTTAGGTTTAGAAGATCCCGGTTTTCTACCTCTTCCGGGCTGTTCAGTAATTTTTACGTCTTTTTCAATGTGCGGCATTTCTTAAACGAAGAACTTAAACCGTGAAAATTAGTAAACAAATGAAAGATGACAGTCAAACGGACAGCATGCTATGATGAACACATTAAAACCACCACAAATACCCGCGTACAACGCAAATGAACGTCGATAACTTATTTTTGATCAGAGATCGAAATTCTCACTCAGCTGGGTGAAAACCATGCTCTCTATCAAGCAGGTTGTCGATGAGAAACGAACCGTTCACATTTTCATCTCTCCTTTTTCTCCGATAATTCATCATCCTCTCTTTTGCATATGCGACAATATCTCTCTCCAAATTCAACGAAAATATTTTCTCATGTCACGTTTTCCACTGAAAACATGCTACCTAGAGCGTATAGATCGTATACGAGGAGCAAAGCTCCAAAATAAGGCCAAGCCGGTGCACACTGGTACCGCCAGACACCATCATTATAGAATTATAATGTCGGAATAAAACAAGCATGAAGACTGGTACATTTTCTGGTGTCAAAAAGTAAGGGAAAAATAATTATCGGTATCTAGGATTCACTGAAAAAGAAACAATTTATCAGCTACTCATGCTCTCCGAAAATTAAAAATCGCCGTTGCTTTTTCTCGCGAAAACTGCTGTGAGCGTATAATAGTCCTCGCTTCTCACATTCTCATCTGTTTCTCCAAGCGGTTGAAAAAGGACGTTTCTCTTCTCGAGTAGGCGAACATTTCGGTCTCTGTTTTTGATACATTCCTTATGAAAAAGGTCATGCAGCCGCGTTAGGGAGGTCCATTAATTATGTCACGCAGTAAAGGTGGAGGGGTGGTTTGGGCAAACATGACGATCCATACAAAAAAGTCACGTTTTCCCAAACCCCCCCTCCTCACCCCTTACTGCATGACATAATTAATGGACCTTCCCTTAGTCCTTATTGCCTTTGTAAAAACGCCTCCCTTAGCTCAACCGGTAGTGGCACAAGTTATCATAGTTTGATCACAGAATATGTCAACGTTTCGTCTGAATAAACAACCATTTTGAATAAAAAACAAAATATTCATCAGATGTCGTCATAATAACTTATTTTATTATCATCTAGATAAAAAATCCTGCAGTGTAGGCAAATTTATTGAAATATTTTAAAATAATATTTTTAATTTGAAATCACATTTTCGTACTATTAACTGACGCAATTCTTTTAGTACAAAATGAAATTTCTTGTTCAAATATACGGGCAATATTTGAAGTTTTGATATCAGTTTGTTATTTGCCTTTGCTGGGGATACCGTGCTAGAGATGACTAAATTCAATTGTAAACACGGCCTTCCTGGACATAGAGTATAATTGTACTTGCCATACAATTATATGGATGCACAATAGTGCCTTGACATTATCGATATATCAAGCAAAACAATGCATTAGGTCCTAAGTAACATTGAGAGATTCTCTTTCCCTGGTCAAGGATGAAGGGTTTGACGATGATTCGTCAAGTGTCGATATAATCAGTCTTTTGATTAATACTAATAATTTTAGCTGAGATATTTCTATAAAGTAAAGTTGTTTTTTTTTGTTTCTTCGAAACTTGATTTATCGTACCTTTAACATAGCTATACAAACAGATGCGCATGATTTAACAACAGCTGCCTATCTCTATTGTTGGAGGGACCGTCAGGGCTTAAGTACGGGTCTATACTAACCATTCTAGCACTAACAAGACCCCGAAACCAACGTTCATCCGCTTAGCGTAGATTAGTTGTATAGTTTTGTATTATTACTAACTTTTATCTCCTGCTTTACTGTTACTCTTGGTGGTAGGCGGATGTGTCTACTATAGTTATTCTCATCAACTCACATTAACAATTACTTTGTTATTTTTTCTTCACTTCTCTCTCTTGTTTTTGTTGTATAATAACGCATTTCTGAAGGGATCAACGGCGCCTTAATGATGTGATCGTTATCTATAGTTTTATGAATAACTGAGTGTTTGTTATTATACTTACCTAGTTAATAGTCACTTGCATATAGTTGGTAGCACTTCCTCTTATGTTTAACATGTTAGCTTTGGATAATGGAATGCTTGATATATTAAAAGGCTTTCGTTCTTACTTAAAAGGTTTACTCAACGATAATATAATTAGCATCTCCACTATTAACTTTTATTTTATTATCATTTTTTTTCTTATTCAGCTTCCCGGGTCTTGAATTTAAATCTATCATTAAGGCGCGCCGCAGATTGAGTTCTAATAACTAACACCAATTCTATTGAAGTAACCGGGAGGGTCCACTAAGGTTCCAACTTATGCTTTCCTTCTTCAATCTATCACTTTTTTTTAATCTATCATTTTTTTTTAACATATATACATGTTTTTCTGCATAACCCTCCCCTCGGATATGTGATCTGGACGCGATGGAAGGGCCTACGCCATCAGCATTGAGATGGTAACCAAAGACATATCCTGACGTGGTAGTATCACATCTTGAATATTTTGATTTAATGCCGCGTCACATATCTGGCATTGATGCACTGATTTTACAGATGTGATCCAACGGACATCCTGTCTGGGAGCCTTGAATGCTGGTGCAGTCTGGTGGGGCTCTTTCCTCAGTAATAATGATGTGGGATTTCCTCTTGGCTGTAACACCTTTCTTAGCGTTCCCTGACATGATGAGCCGAAGCCATGCTTAATTATAAATCTAGCTAGACAGGTATATATTGGTACACAATGTGTTCAAGATTAATGACATTTGTAGGAAACCGACTGTTGGATTCACTGAGTAGAAGTTTTAAAACTACGAACGTGGCACCATTCTTATTTTGTTATTTCTCATTCCAAAGAGTTATAATAAAAATACCATATACTATAACAATGGTATACAAACAATCTTATAACGGCTTCTTTCTCGATAATTTTTCAATAATAGATAGGGACTAGGCGTGATGAAGCTTTACCTTGCCACCGAAAAGTGAATCTAATAGCTGACCAAGATTGTTAGGCTGCACTTGCTGTCAGACTTTGAAGCGATTAAACGACTTAGAGATTAGTATTAGACAAATAAAAAGAAGGCAATGAACAGACAAGTAAACGTAAACGATTCTACAACAGAACTATAAAATTTAACTGAATAACGCAGAAGACAAGAACGGACTAAGGCGGACAAAGATATAGGGCATCCAAAAGAAGTTTGACGAGGTATACATCGACGAATTTCAGAGCACATAAGAACTAGACATCTATTAACCTATTACGACTGAAGAAGTTACGAAATGCCCTTTTAAAGAAAACTCCTCTGTCATAAGTCCCATCAGTAAACCATTAAAATGATACTGTTGGGACTACTGAGACATCAGACATGACTAAAACTGGTAGAATTCAAATATCTCGACGATTTTTGATTGGAGAAAACTGCTCAAACAGACTTCCACAGCACATAAATGACATTCTAAACTACAGAAAACTGAAAAAAACACTGACAAACTAAATAACAAAAAGACGAAACGACACCATACAAAACAGTGGACATGAACTGAGAGAAAGGGGAAGCAAACTTTAAAATGTAACACATTTTGAGGCAGTTTCAAAAGCGTCTCTATGGACGACATGATCCTTGCACGGCTGGTGAAATGCTTCAAAAGGAGTTATGTTATGTCACTCTAACGCACAAGTAACAGGAACATCTTAAGAATAGCTTCTTATTTTTGGTTCGAGAAAACTTCTTCGGAAAACTTTCATAGCACATAAATGCCACATTTCACGATCTAAACAAGAAAAGACTCCGTATTAAACTTGTAAACGTAACACTGACTAACGAAATAACAAAAAGACAATTGACGAAAAAGACGAACGGACTCAAAATTTTCAAACGTGGCTCCTTCCGAATAATTTGCAACAGCGTCTTCTTGGACGACATGCTCCGTGTACGGCTGGCAAAATGATTCGAAAAGATTTACGCAACGATATCATCAAAGGCCTGGCGTAGAGGTTTCTACTCTATTCAGAGTTCCGCCAGTAAACCTTAAAAAAAAAAAAATATACATGTTTTTCTGCATATCAATTATACATTCACTTTTAGTCACATGTGCACTTTTTTTTTATAAATTCATTTATTTGTACAGGCTCAATTGAATCAACTTTACAGAGCCAAGTTTTCATGTTTATATACATCAGTTATCTTAGAACTAAGGTTAAGGGGATAGAACCAATTACTCGCGGTCGTCTCGAGGTTAATAGGAATAACAATTTAAAGGATGGGAAAATTGGGGTGGACATTTTGAACAATGGTTTTCTTATATCTAGAAATTCAAATTACAATTTTTTAATTGAACGTTTTTAATAAAAAAAAAGAAATCTCTCACTCACACACACAACCATACTCACACACACAACCACAATCACACACTGACGCACTGACCCTCAAAAATATAACCTAAACAAGTAAGTTAATCAAACTAAAATCTAAGACTAATGGTAGTCAAAAACACTCGAATCGGTACATTGGGTTGTCTACCTCGAGCCCAAAGGGAATCATAAAGCTCAGATCTGACTTAACGATACTCAGGACAAAACCAAATAACGTGATCTGCGTCCTGGTAACCTTGTCCGCATTCACAGAGATTGCTGTCTCCCAGCCCAACACGGAACAAATGAGCGTTTAAAGAATAATGGTTGGACATAAGGCGAGACATCACACGAATGAAGTCTCGACCCACATCCAATCCCCTGAACCAACATTTCTTAGACACCTTAGGAGTGATAGAATGTAGCCATCGCCCCAAATCTCCTTTATTCCATTTATACTGCCAGCTATCGAGTGATATCTGACGAAAAATATAGAAAAATTCGTTGAAGGCGATTTGTCGGGCGAAATATCACCGGAGCAATCATAGGACGATGATGCTCTGGGATTCCACGAAGTTCCTGTTTCATGGATAAATCAAAATGAACCGAATTTCCGAAATCGAAGAAGCAAACATGATTGGGAATATTCAGCGAAGGGCTGACATCCTGTACAAATGGTACAACGTCATGAAGCGAGTTTGAGGGTTCAACTCAAGAAGCTTCTCAAAGTTTTCGATTACCTGAGGGTTCATAACCTCACACCTGGTGAGGAGTCGGAGAGATAATTCTGAAAACCGATCCGAGAGTGGCAACATGCCAGCCAGCACTTCAAGACTCATTGTATGAGTCGAGTGCATGCAACCTAACGCGATACGAAGACACCGATACTGAATTTCCAGTTTGATGATGTGCGACCGAGCCGCCGATTGAAAACAAAAACTACCGTATTCTAAAACCGACAAAATCGTTGTCCGGTACAACGTTAGAAGATCTTGCGGATGCGCTCCCCACCAGGTCCCGGTAATTGTGCAGAAAAAGTTGATCCTTGGCTGGCATTTTCGCTTCAGATACTCAATGTGAGATCTCCAGGTGCACTTTGAATCGAACCAGACTCCAAGATATTTAAACGACATAGAATGTGTTATCGGCTTACCCCAAATTTGAAGCTTCGGTTGTGCTGGGTTATGCTTCCTAGAAAAAACTACCAACTCAGTTTTCTCCGTAGAGAATTCGATACCTAGCTCTAGAGCCCAAGTAGACAAATTGTCTAAGGTATCCTGCAAGGGTCCTTGTAGATCGACCCCATTAGGTCCCATGACAGACACTACCCCGTCATCTGCAAGTTGTCTCAACGTACAGTTGTCATCTAGACAACCGTCAATGTCTTTGACATAAAAATTATACAAAAGAGGGCTTAAACATGATCCCTGGGGGAGACCCATGTAGCTAAATCGAAAAGCTGTAGAGTTTCCATGAGAAAAATTCATATGTTTCTCTGACAGCAAATTGTACAAAAAATTGTTCATTAATGGTGAAAAGCCACAAGCGTGGAGTTTGTCTGAAAGAACTTCAACAGATACTGAATTAAAAGCCCCCTTTATATCCAAGAATACAGATGCCATTTGCTCTTTTTTAGCAAAAGCTATCTGAATATCCGTGGAAAGCAACGCGAGGCAGTCGTTCGTTCCCTTACCTCTGCGGAAACCATATTGAGTATCTGAAAGCAGGTTGTTCGTCTCAACCCATTTGTCCAGACAGAAAAAAATCATTTTCTCCAACAACTTTCGAATACAGGATAGCATCCCGATGGGTCGATAGGAGTTGTGGTCGGACGCGGGCATACCAGGTTTTTGAATGGCAATAACTCTCACCCGTCTCCAATCATCCGGTACAATGTTTAGTTCCAGGAACTGATTGAACAAGTTCAACATGCGCCTCTTCGTGACGTCTGGGACGTTCTTACGCAAGTTGAACTTGATCCTATCAGCCCCTGGAGCCGTGTTGCCACACAAAAGGAGTGCAAGAGAGAGTTCTACCATTGAAAATGGTTGGCTAATCTCATCTATCGAATTCGTTGTTTCGCGAGGAAACATTTGTGCTGGCACAGAATCTGGACAAACTTTTCGCGCGAACTTGAGGATCCATTGGTCCGAGTACTCTTCGCTTTCGTTGTTCGTAGTTTGGTTACGCAATCTTCGCGCCGTGTTCCAAAGAGTACTAATCGACGTTTCACGCGATAGCCCATCCACGAATTGTCGCCAGTATCCGCGTTTCTTGGCCTTGATGATGCTCTTAAATTCTCGTTCGAGATCCGTGTACCTTCCGAAGTGCTCAGGTGTTCCACGTCTACGAAAAACTTTGAACGCGTCGGACTTTTTGCGGTAAACCTCGGTGCATTGCTTATCCCACCATGGGGAAGGAGGTTTCCTGCGAAATGACGTTCCTGGAACTGATCGAGTTTGAGCTTGAAGCGCGCTTTCCAAAATCAGGTTGGAGAGGAAGTTATATTCCTCCAGCGGTGGAAGCCCTTCTACCATTGTTACGGCTTCACCTATTGCTGTCTTGAACCTTGTCCAATCGATATTACGAGTTAGATCATACGTGACGTTGATAGATTCCGGCGTAGTGAGCCCGGTGGCAACCGAAATTTTTATAGGCAAATGATCACTATCATGGGGATCCTGGATCACATTCCACGTGCAGTCCAACGATAATGAATTCGAGCAAAGTGTGAGGTCTAACCTACTGCCAAGTGAGGATGGACCAGCCAAGCGTGTAACTTCTCCATTGTTGAGAACTGTCATATTGAAGTTGTCACAGAGGTCATATATCAAAGAAGAACGGTTGTCATCGTACAGTTCACCCCAGCCTGTACCATGAGAGTTAAAATTTCCCATGATCAACCGCGGAGCAGGAAGGACCGCACAAATATCTGAAAGTTGTTTTCGGTTAATTGGTGCTCTAGGAGGAATATACACAGAAGCAATGCAAAGGCTTTTATTTTTAATAACAGCCTGACATGCGACAATCCCAATACCTGGACTTGGAGGGAAATTCACTCTATAGAAGGAGTAGCACTTTTTGATCCCCAAAAGTACTCCACCTCCACGTGAATCCTCCCGATCAAGCCGAAAAATATTGAAATCATGAATCGAAAGATCGATTTCGGACGAAAGCCATGTTTCACAAAGAGCAAATGCATCACAACCGATATTGTGAGCTAAAAATTTAAATGAATCCAATTTAGGAACAAGACTTCGACAATTCCACTGCAGAACAGTGATCAAATCCCCGACCTCTTTTGGCAAATTATCCATCGAAGGAAATGATAGCTGCAAGGAGGGGCCACTTTAATGTTAATTTCTTCAAAAAAGTTTTCACAGTGGGGATCATTGCCATAACAATGCTTTTAAGAGGGTCAGACATTTCGAGGTATTTGAAAATACCTTCCACAATATCATCAAATGAGAACAGCCCAGATGAAGAGGGGGCTTCTGTTCTTAAAATCCGGGCATGAGGGATTTTGGATGTCCCCGGGAGAGATGGGAAATCCTGTGTGTAGTTGGCACTACGAAAACCAGGAGGATTCGGATTAACATTCTTTTCACTGCTCTTTGATTTGGGCATGTTGGTTTGAGGCTTCGGTTCAGGTGCTGCTCGGATGCGTCTTCGCTTCCGTGAAGCACCTTCCGGAAAACTGAAAGATCTTCCCTCCTCAACCAAGTCCGAATCAGACTCGTCATCTGACAAAGGAGCGAAAGGATTTGTATTGGTATCGGGTGGCGAAGCTTTTTAAAGCATTTCTGCAAAAGATTGCCTTGAACGTTGTTTTAGCGAACGTTCTAATTTTCCCCGCGTTGTTTATACGCCGGGCACAACGAGAGAGCATGAGGAGGGGTTCCCTTCCAGAAAACATATTTTAGTGTGTTATCTGTACAGGGACCAGCCTCATGTTTCTCCCCGCAAGTTGAACAGCGTGCCTTATTGCCGCAATGGGAGGCCGTATGCCCCATCTGCTGGCAGTTTTGGTAGATCATTACCCGGGGTACAAACAACCGCACAGGTAGACGAAGTTTATCCAGTTCTAAGTAGTGAGAAAGGGCAGAGCCAGAAAAGGTTACCCGAAACGAGTCTGTGGGGGTAACTTTTTTCTTACCCTCGCTGTGCGATATTTTGACTAATTTTTTTACTTCCAGTATCTGAACTGGGGGGAGAAGAGGGTTCTTGAATCGGCCAACCGCCCGCTTCTCCAAAATTTCAGGGCACAGACTCGCCTCTGTGACCACTCCTACAATCTCCACATCACGAGCTGGAATATAAACTCAATATTCGACTGTAAAATGCTGGAAAGCAGCAATCTTATTAGCCTGCTTCAGGTTAGAGACGACAACACGGAGTTTATTAAATTTTACTTTCGTAATCTCTGTCACGGCTGAAAATCGCTTCGTCAGATCACTTGTAATTTGATATACATTCAAAGGTTTCATTTTGGGCTGAAAGTAGACAACCCATGGGCCGACCGAGTCCATTGGATACGATTGTTTGTGCCTCCCCATCATCGGGTGGCAAAGGCACTTTTTCAGCCAAACCGTCCATGTTGAAGAAACCTCTTCAACATGCACGATTTGCCTTACTCGTGGGAGCGTCGAACGATCTCAAAAATTTAAATCACACACAAATACAAACAAAGAACACGCAAATTAAAGCTAAACTCTATTGGGGTGAAGGACAGGGGAGGGGGAAAAAAACTTAACTAATATTACTGATCTGTTGCTGCTGCTGCTGACGCACCGTATGCGTGAACGTCGCACTTCTATGCGGGCAGCGGGGACCGGTGCGCTGAAGCGATCGCCTTCGGGTGCACTCGCTCAACGCTGTCGGATGACCGTTGGCGGTGTAGTAGTGTATCATTTTGCTCTACTCACTGAAGTGAGTATATTTTGAGAAAAAAAAACTAGTTATTCCCAAGGATTGCACTCGAATAAATCTTCCAAATAACGGAGCGGTGGATCGAACGAACTTTCTTCTTTCGCTGAACGAAGTGGGGTGACATGTGCATTTTTGTTCTATCAGATTTTAAAGGTAATTAAATTACCATGATTCTATGGCTTTCTAAAATTATTTCAATTTTCGTTCACCTCTATATCTTTGCATTTTTTGCAGTAGTTTACAAACAAACCAGATCTTAAGATAGAGCGTTGTGATAATATTACCACATATTTATCTTTTTCCTTTTCTATCTCCTTTCTGATTATTTACGAGCGGAGACATCAAGTGAAAATGGAGCATATGAAATACGATAATGGAAGCATACTTGTCAAGAAAATCATCGGTGATGGACACTGCTTGTTTTCTGCGTTGGTGCTTCAGCAGTACCTATAACACAAAGCAAGGAACCCAAGAACACCAAACGAAGATCATGGAGTTACGGAGAAGTGTAGTGAAGCATATAAGAAATCACATGGAAGACTTCAGGAAATCCTTAGCAGTTACAACTGAAGAGATGCCTCACTTGGGTGTAACATTGGAACTCAGGACCACCAAGAACAACAAGACAAACAACTCGATATGAACAAAAACTCAGCAATTCCAGTCAACTGATGACAACGACACCAACAAACAGAGAATCAACATCATCTAAACGACATGTTATTAACCCCATTCGAAGGAGGGTAGGTAAGAACAAACATAAACAGGTGAGTCAACCTCTTGATACTTTGCTGATTGATCCCGTTACTCAAACGTCAACAGTGCCTATCTGACCGACATTGGTTACCTTCGCCTTTTCTTTTTTTTTTTTTTTTTAGACGGGATGGAAAATCTGCAACCAGACACCTGAAGAACTCAGGGTGTGGGGATGAGGGTGCCAACTCCTCGACCCAGTAAAAACCCACCCGTGCCTTAAGCCCCGGCCCTCCCCGGAACCACCTTTCGGTATTACTTCGGGCTTTAGTAGTTAGGTGGTCCCTGCGACCTGCCTTTGGTCGTTTCGCCATTTTTGTTGGAGATCGAGGACGATCTGGGAGGCTGCTACGCATACCGCGTCCCAGATGTCCCGGTCCTGACACATCCTCGGGACCAAGTTGTCCGGAGTCGTGTCGTGACCGCTTACGGCAAACATGCCTGATCTCGCGCCGTCGAAGCGAGGACATGCGAAGAACACATGTTCTGCAGTTTCCTCGACTCCCGCGCATTCGCTGCATGCGGAGGACTGTGCATGCCCATATTTGTGCAGGTATTGTCTAAAACAGCCGTGGCCAGACAACATCTGCGTTAAGTGGAAGTTAACCTCCCCGTGTCGCCTACCGACCCACCCGGTTAATTCCGGGATTAGTCGGTGGGTCCACCGACCTTTGGTGGAGTTATTCCATTCCCTTTGCCACTTAACCATGGAAACGGCTCTAGTGGTCTTTCGAATACCTCTTGTTCCACGTTGTTCGAAGCACTCTACGTCCTCTTTTATGACCATGCCTATTGGCATCATCCCCGCTAGGACGCAGACCGCGTCGCGTGATACCGTTCGGTAAGCACTAACCACTCTTAGGCACATAAGCCTGTGCGTACTCTCTAGCTTACTTACGTAGCTCTTGGTACTCAAGGCGGTAATCCATGCCGGCCCGCCGTACCTAAGTATGGACAGGGCGACGCTGGCCAAGAGTTTACGCTTACTCCCTTGCACCGCCGAGCTATTCGACATCATGCGGGATAATGCCGATATAGCCATTGAGGCTTTCTTGCAAGCGTAATCGACGTGACAAAGGACAGCTTGTCGTCGATCATGACCCCAAGGTACCTCAAGAACCTCTTTGATTCTACTGTGCAGTTACCTGCACTGATCGTCGCATGTTGCTCCGATTTTTTATTATTCACCACCGTGACCTCAGTCTTATGGTGGGCTAGCTCCAAGTGCCTGGAGCTCATCCATCTCTCCACAATGCCAATGGAGTGTGAGGCCGTTAACTCGACCTCTTCGATGGATTCACCACATATCTCTAGGGTAATATCGTCTGCGAACCCGACAATCTTTACCCCGCTCGGGAACTCAAGCCGCAGTACCTCGTCGTACATCGTGTTCCATAGCACCGGACCCCGGATCGAACCTTGTGGGACGCCTGCGGTGATCTGTACACGTTTCTGGCCTGCCTCTGTATTGTATACCAGTACGCGATTCTGGAAGTAGCTTCCGAGAAGCTTGTACAGGTACCCAGGAACCTGTAGGCGCTGGAGCGAGTCGGCAATAGCCACCCAACAACCCCATACTGTTGAAGGCGTTTCTCACGTCAAGGGTGACCACTGCACAGTAGCGTACTCCTCGCCTCTTGCGCTGGATTGCCACCTCAGCCGTCTTGGTGACGGACAGGATGGCATCCACCGTCGACTTCCCTTTGCGGAAGCCAAACTGATTGTCCGACAGACCGCCTGTACCCTCCGTGTACGTTGTCAGTCTGTTGAGGATTACCCTCTCGAGCACCTTACCCGCTGTATCCAACAGACATATAGGTCTATATGCCGATGGATCTCCTGGTGGCTTCCCTGTCTTTGGTAGCAACACAAGGTTCTGAATTTTCCAGGCGTCCGAGAAGACGCCCTCGTCCAGACACTTTTGCATCACCACCCTGAACATTCCGGGATTCAGCAAGATAGCCGTCTTGATGGCCAGGTTCGGGATACCATCAGGTCCCGGTGATCGACTCTGTCCACCAATACACCGGCGATCTTCCATTCCTCGGTTTGACTTCCTTCGGCATGGTCGCATCGCACGCTCGTGTAAGTGCCATCACAAGTCGTTCGCCGCAAGGTTCCTGGGTTTCGCGTAAAATTCGTTCCCTCTCAAGCGCCTCTTTAAAAGTCTCTACATCAAAGTAGGACGTCCTCCATCTGCGGGCGAATGGAGTGGATGCTACTCCTTCCGCACGCTGCCTTGTATTGTGGA
This sequence comes from Aedes japonicus, assembly GCA_034211315.2. Classification (NCBI taxonomy): domain Eukaryota; kingdom Metazoa; phylum Arthropoda; class Insecta; order Diptera; family Culicidae; genus Aedes; species Aedes japonicus. The sequence continues at coordinate 257,368 of JASCZW010000172.1, read as the reverse complement.
CAATACAATAACGAACCGCCAAGTGGTCGCTATGGGTGTAGCCATCATCCACCCTCCAATTATTGAGCAGCCCAGGACTGCTGAAGGTAACGTCGATTATCGATTCCGCTCCATTTCTGTGGTATGTACTCTTGGTACCCACGTTGGCTAGGTCCACGTTGAGCCTAGCCAAGGCCTCCAGAAGAATCTGGCCCCTGGGGTTGGTAAGGCGGCTCCCTCACTCGATCGCCCAAGCGTTGAAGTCCCCTGCTATTACCAACGGGTATAGGCCAGTTAGCTCACTTGTCATACGGTCGAGCATGTTTGAAAACAGTTCAATCGACCATCTTGGCGGTGCGTAGCAGTTGCAGAAGAACACTCCATTCACTTTTACAACCGCGAAGCCTTCATTTGTGGAAGACACAACCTCCTGAACCGGGTACTTGCCCGTCGTCCATAATGCCGCCATATTGGACATGTCCGTGACCCAATTGCCGTTGCCGGCTGGGACACGGTATGGGTCGGAAACTATGGCGATATCCGATGCCGACTCGCGAACTGACTGACACAACAATTGCTGGGCGGCCTCACAGTGGTTCAGGTTTAGTTGTGTTACCCGCATCATGGTTGGCTCGTTGGTATACCCTTAGCGGCCGGGCACTTCGCCCCCCCCCCCATGACGTGCTTATCGTCCGGTTTCCCGGCACACATCAAGCATTTGGGGGGACTTTTGCAGTCCCGCGCCTTGTGGCTTGTGCTGCCACACCTTCTGCACATGTTGCTCCTATCTGGGCCTTTGCATTCCCAGGACATGTGCCCGCTTTCTAGGCATCTGAAGCATGCCTTCGGCGGCTGGTGTAGGCATATCGACCATCCCACCTTCACCTTCGCCACTTTCAACGCCGCGTCTGCGTCGACTGCCGCTACCCTTATGGTTGCAACCTGGGTCCCAAGTGGACCCTTCCGCAGTCGTATGTCTGCGGTGACAACCTCAACCTTGCACTGCTCCTTAAGTGCAGTGGAGATCTCGTCTACCTCGGTGATCTCATCCAGGTTTTTACACTGGATCGTCACCTGTGAGACGAGGGCGCGAACCTCCACACCCTCACCTAAGGCCTTTCTTGCCAGGTCTCTGTAAGCCGGGCCCTTCGACTGGGTAGACTTCTTTAGCTCCAGGAGCATCTCGCCGGTGCGGGTACGGCGTATACTCCGCACGTCGGCTCCTAGGCCCGCCAAATTAGCGTCCCCGCGCATCGCTTTCAAGACCTCCGAGTACTTAGACGCGTCGGTCTTGACGATGAGGGCCTCACTGCGGTTGCGCTTGCGGGCCACCTGTCGCTTATCCTTTTCTTTTTTGGATCTATTCCTATTTCGGACCTTTTTCCATTGGCCCTCACTGCCATTCCCGGGGTCCTCCCTTGTTCTCCTGCTAGCTTCCGTGCTACCTGCGGTTGTTGTATGGGGGGCCCTACCGCTCGGGCCCCCTTCGGCGCTTGAGACAACTCTTGAGCTGGGTTTCGCGCCTTCAGCGCTGGGCTCAGCGCCGGGGCCTCTCTCTTTGCGGCCCGTTAAATCCGGTCGCGAGGATGGACCCTCTGACCCCGCCGCCGCGTTCGCGTAGGTTCTCTTGCCTGTAGGGGCATCCGACACCTTCGTCTGAAAGCGTCTGAGTGATGGATCAATCGGAGCAGATACAGGCCTTGATAAGTGAGCTCTGATGCTGCAGCCTGTACTCTTTAAAAAAAAGTAACATTGAGAGATTCTCTTCGTCGACTTTCTCTTTGGTTAATAGCTTGTCTATTAAACGATTTGCTTGTGTTTTCAACGTATTGGATCACTAATCACACTTTATACTACTGTACTGTATGTTGAAAAGAGTTGAACATGTTTTTACATAGCCGTAGGAACCCAAAGAGAAAGTCGACAATGAGAGTCTCTCAATGTTACCTATTTATTTATTTTTTATTTTTATTTATTTGTCGTCAATTTTTAATAAACTATTGTCTAGTTAGCCTAACAAAAAAAAACTTTTTAAGTGTATTTTTATTCATTGTGATATCAACCGTTTCGCTGTATGTGTTCTGTGATTGTTTATAAAAATAAATTTCTATTTCTTAGAGAGCGAGTAGGAGCATAAAAATTTAAGTCTTCTAATATTTCTGGACTGTTTATTCGTTGCTCAATAACATCAGCTATGAAAGCAATCATTGCAAACTCTCTTCGTCTTTGAAGTCCTTCTAAATTAATCATCAAAAATCGCGATTCATATGATGGTAATGGCAGACGTCCAACCTAATTTTCTTAGAGCAAACAACACAAACTGTCTCTGAACCGATTCTATACGGTTTACATATTTTCCTTGATATGGAGCCCAAACAACGCTACACACTAAGATTATTTTACAGCAATCTGTAAAGTTTTACCGAATTCTCAACTGTTCGCGCACAATGCGAACATAATGTCTTATTTGTTGTTTTTTGTTATTAACCACATCCTTGGTCTTACGACACTTACTAACCCCGAGTCGACCGCGGGTAATCGGTCTTCCTAAATGTTATATGTGTTGTGCCACTAAAACACTACCAAAAGCAAGCTTTGACCCTTTCTGGCTACGCCACTGGCGCTAGAGCACGACAATATCAGCAGCATTGAGCGTGATCATCACGAATCACGTCCTATCTGCGTGGTTGCCCCTCCATAGCGTGAACCAATCAGCGTGCATAAGGAAGTGAGAAGACAACTATAAAAAGGAGCTGCATATCGTTCGTAGTATCCATCAGAGTGGCAAACAAGCGGGCGTCAAGTTCAGACGTGCTTTATCCCGAGTGTTTTTTCGAGTTCTTATATTCGACTTTCTCCTCCGTTTAGCGGCGCGCGTGTGCAAGAACACTTTTTTCGGTAGTGCTGTACCGATAGATTTTTTGTGCGTAATTTTAATTACGTTTCGCGTTATTGTAGTGCAGTAATTTTTACTTGGTGGTGGTCAGTGAGCCACATACGATGGCGTCAGGTTCGGGTTGGGACCCTGGGCGTCCCCCCACAGCAACGGACGGTAGACCAACGGTTCCAGAATGGATGGGTGGTGTCGGCGTCGGGCAGCTGCAGATTCTTTTACTGCAAGCAGCTGATGCTGAACAAAAGCTCTGCCCTTTCATCGTCGGGAAATCAATGCAGGATCTCGTCGGCGACATCGAAAGTACCACAACGGAAGCAAATGGCACAAAGTATGTGCTCCGTGTACGTGATGCTATGCAAGTGCGAAAACTTCTCAACATGAAGACACTGTTCGACGGCACAGCGGTCAAGGTGGAGCTACATCCTATCCTCAACAAACGGCGTTGCGTAATCTCTTGCCGTGAAGTACAACACAAGAGTGAAGACGAGCTACTCAAGTGGATGGCGAAGGATGGAGTTGTAGCAGTCAAGCGGATTACCCGGATGCATGACGGCAACAGGATCAATACCCCAACGCTGATCCTTACGATGAATGGAACAACCATACCTGAGCACGTGAAGATCGGCCCACTGCGAATCAAGACCAGGATTTACATTCCTGATCCTATGATTTGCTACAAGTGCTACGCCTACGGACATTCGAAATTGCGTTGCAAAGGAGCCGCCAGATGTCGAAACTGCTCGAACGTCCACAATCTCGAAGGTGAATGTAAGGAAAATCCCTTCTGCTGCAACTGCCAAGGCCAACACAGTCCATCAAGTCGGAACTGCCCAACTTACGTCATGGAGAAGGAGCTGACGAGACTGCGATTCACCAAAGGCATCAATTATCAGGAGGCGGTGAAACAGTTGAAAGCTGGCGGTGGATCGTATGCTGCGGTCAGCCAAGTACAACAACGCCTAGTTACCGCTCGTGAACCGCCAGCTGAAAACCAACTACTGAGTGATAAGGACAAACTCATCGAGACATTGACGGAAACAATCGCCAAGTTAACTGCAAGAATTGAGGAACTGGAAAAGAAAAATCTCAACAAAAAGGAAAAGAAGCGAGCAAAGCGGAACCAGGCCTCAAAGCAAGAAGAGACTGCTTCCGAAATGGACACAGATTCGAGCCTCCAGACTACCGCAGCCGAGCATACTCCCTCCCAGGTAAGTGTCACTCGATTGAATTCAGGCGTTCCACAACATAAACGGCATCCAACAACCGAAATTCACCCCCGAACCCAAAAAATCACCGGATAACCACAAAACAGACCCCTTTCCCGCAAGTATGACAAAGAAAACCACCCTGAATATTTTAACCCAACCGCAAAGCTTCACTAACCCCTCTCGCTCGGACCCCTCTCACATTCAACCCAACAATGGCCAACAAAACAAACCCTACAGATAATCAATCATTCACCAACCAATCATCGCCTTCTACCTGTTTTGCTTTGCAGTGGAATCTCTTTGGTCTCAGAGGTAGACTCCCTGAATTGCAACTACTTATTGCAAAATTTAACCCAATAGTCATAGCCCTACAAGAAACACATGTCCCCAAGTCAAAAATTTCTGCAAATTTTATAAAAGGATACGAACTTTATATATGTGAAAACCCCGAAAATCCTCATTATACTGGTTCTGCTATCGCGATAAAAACCGATATTCCTCACCGTCGAATTGATCTCTCCTCTCCACTCATAGCCACAGCGGTTGAAATAGATTTCCCTTTTAAAGTCACGTTAGTTTCCATATATATTTCCCCATCTCAATCCTGTTCAAATCAAGATAGAACTAGATCCCATCTAAACACAATTCTCCACGAGGTTTCATCTCCCGTTATCATTCTGGGTGACTTTAATGGGCACTCTACCTTTTGGGGTTGTAAGTCCGCTAATCCCAGAGGCACAATGCTCGAACAATTCATTGATGAATCTGGTCTAACTCTCCTCAACGATGGTAGTCACACCAGAATTGATTACTCTTCTGGCGATTCATCTGCTCTCGATCTCTCAATTTGCTCCCATGACCTAACATCCCAGCTGTCTTGGCACGTCCATAATGACTGCTGCGGAAGTGATCATCTGCCTATTGTCATCTCTCTGAACCGAGCCCCCACAACAACCTCCTGCCGCCCTAGATGGAGGTACGAGCTGGCCGATTGGGTCAATTATCAGAACGAAGTGTTCGACAATTTCACCAACAGTCCACCTTCCTGCCCAGATGACTTCGTTCAAAGATTATTCAATATAGCTGAACACCATATCCCCCGGACTAACGGCTCTCCTGGTAGGAAGGCTGTTCCCTGGTGGAACCCAGAAGTTCGTGCTGCGGTCAAGCTCCGCCGTAAAAAACTCCGTGCTCTTCAGAGGATGGCAATGGGCGATCGAAAAGACTCCCCCACTCATGCAGAATTCAAAGCCGCTAGAAACGCTGCGAGGACAGTAGTCAAACGGGCAAAGCAAGACAGCTGGGATCAATTCCTTTCCTCCATTAATCCTGAAAGTACATCCAAGGAACTATGGGGGAAGGTTCATAGGTTAAATGGGAACAAAAGCAGACAACCAATCAGGCTCCGGATCAATAATCAAATTACAGACGACCCCTCCACTATCTCCGAACACCTTGCTGACCATTTCTCCAAATCCTCATCTTCCTCGAACTATTCTGACCATTTTCTTTCGCAAAAATCCTCTCAAGAATCATCCCTCCCTGTTTTGATACTATCACGAATCTAGAGTTTAACCTTGATTTTTCATTTGATGAGTTAAGTGGGCTCTGCAAAAAGTACATGGTTCATCTGCAGGCCCAGACGACGTTGGATACCCTCTTCTTAAGAATCTTCCCCTCATAGGTAAAACCAGTCTTCTATCTCTGTACAATAACATTTGGAATAATGGCGAAATACCTGAATCCTGGAAGGAAGGTCTGATCATTCCACTGCCCAAGCCCGACAAAGATAGAAGTAGTGCCGACAGTTACCGGCCCATCACGCTTCTTAACTGTATAGGCAAGGTTCTTGAGAAGATGGTCAACCGACGACTCATGACTCTGTTGGAATCTCAGGGTTTGCTCGACAATCGACAGTTTGCTTTCCGCCCGCATAAATCCACCGACGATTATCTCACTGAGCTTGAGGTTATCATTGACTCTCACCTGGAGAGGGAATGCATGGTGACGCTGTATCTCTCGATCTGTCTAAAGCATACGACCGTGCGTGGCGATTTCCCATACTCAAGTCCCTTGAGGAATGGGGAATCAAAGGTCGCATGGGTCGTTATGTACAAAGCTTTCTGACGGACCGGAGATTCAGGGTCAACATTGGCAATAACCGATCTGAGTTGAGATGTCAGCAAAATGGTATTCCTCAAGGCTCAGTGATAGCCCCCACCCTATTCCTTATTTGAATGCAATCCCTATTCAAAAATATCCCTCCCAATGTTTTCGTTCTAGTTTACGCCGACGACATAACCATCCTCACCTTCCATAGCTTTAAATCATTAGGTCGTAAAAAATGCAATCGGCAGTTAACACAGTTTCCAAATGGGCTGATGACCACGGTTTTACCCTTTCACCTGAAAAATCCCAACTTTTACACCTTAGTTACAATAGAAAAAAGATGAGCAAACTACCAGATATTACCCTAAATCAGTCCACCATCAAATCTAAACCTTCCCTCAAAATTCTTGGCGTCTATCTCGACCAGAAGCTTACCTTTAGTCACCATGCAGAAGCTGTGCGTAAAACCACCGAAAAGCGTCTACGTCTGATTAAAACAATTGGGTCTAGAATACCAAGTGCACATAGAGCCACCATCATTCGCGTGATAAATAGCTGGCTTCTACCCAAAATGTTTTACGGCGCTGGCCTATTTAGCAGAGGTGGTGATCAGGTGATCAAGAAACTCCAGCCCATGTACAACAGAGCTTTTCGCTACGCTTCAGGAGTTTTCGTCACTAGTCCCATCTCTGCTATCATGGTCGAATGCGGTCAATTGCCATTCGAGCATTACCTAGCGACCTGCATGGTGACTAAAGCTATCCGTTGGCTCAGTCATAACGGTCGAGATCAAGTCCCTCTCGTAAGAAGAGCTGCCACCCTCTTTAATTCCTTAACCAACCACGAAATTCCTCCAATAGCGTTATCTACCAAACCCAAAACAAGATCCTGGAACCTACACCCCCCTAACATTAACCTCTCACTTCTCCATCTAGTTAAAGCCAGCGATCCCCCATCCATAGCTCAAGCTCACTTCAACAAACTTATCCATGATAAATACCCCCAGCACAACCACATATATACAGACGGCTCTGTTGCTAATGATCAAGTCGGTTATGGCATCACCTTCGACTCCACAATTCCCCGTTTCAGTTCTGCTTTACCATCACATTGCTCCATTTTCAGTGCCGAAGCTTTTGCCCTAATGAAAGCTTGTCTTCTCATTCCACCCCCGATTGACTATCCCTCTGTTATCTTCACTGACTCGGCAAGCTGTCTACAAGAAATGAATTCCTCATCCTTGAGGCATCCCTGGCTTCAGCTGACCGACGAACTGGCATCGGCCAACGGGATCGTCTTCTGCTGGTTGCCAGGCCATTGTGGCATCCGTGGCAACGAGGAGGCGGACCGGTTGGCTGGTATTGGTCGCGAGCTGAACCCAGAGGATGTCCCCATTCCATCCCAAGACGCTGTAAGATGGATCAAGGAGAGGATTCGTGGAAGCTGGAGCCTCTCATGGTTCCAGAACAGACAGCCTGCCTTGAGAAAACTTAAAGAATCAACCCTTCCCTGGCCTGATAACAAGATCCCAATTAACCGTCGCAAAATCTCCCGCCTACGTATTGGACACACCCGCCTCACCCATAGCTACCGCCTTGAGAAAATCGCCCCCCCAGATTGCACCACTTGTGGTGTTCCTTTAACCGTCCACCACATACTGATTGAATGCCGTATATATGAAAACGAACGCTTGAATTCTAATCTGAGTGACACACTGGAGGAAGTATTAGCTCCCCGTTGCGAAGATAAATTAATCGGTTTCTTGAAGGAAACAAGACTGTTCGACCAAATTTGAAAAATTCCGGTATGGGACGAATGACCATACGGTTAAAGTCCCAAATAAATAAAAAAAAAAAAAAAAAAAAAAAAAAAAAAAAAAGTTCGTAGTATCAGTAATTTTTGGTTTGTTATACCGTTAACATCTAAATAAAGTCATATTTGGAAGATTATCCAACCGCGTTCATTTCTTTCTCCAAAGCCAGAACAAACAGCCTTTTTCAAGGCTCCAAGAGTTGAGTTTTCTCGTCGCTGTCGCTGTCGCTTCGTTCCTGTTCCCGTGGAACTTCTCACCAAGGAGAAGTTGGCCAATCAGTCGGGATCCTTCGAGCCAAGGATCGCCATTCACATTCTCAAGTGTCCGTGAGTGGACATTTTTTGGTCCTTCGAGCCGGATCTGAGAGATCCATTCCTCAGTTGTAGCCGCAACAGCAGATGTGTCGCAGATCGAACGATTGCGAACATCTACTCCAGCACCGTTTGCGTGATTCGGACGTGCCTGAACACGTTCGCACCTGTTCGTGTCTGTGCGAAAGGTCGCACAGAAATTCCAGCACCAGTAAAAAGCGATACGACAGCCGACGAAGTTGATTTTTTGAATTTTTGTGGCTTTTGGAGAAAAGTGTTTTTCTTTCGAAGTTCCTGTTCGCGAATTCGAGTTGTAGTGAAGTCGCCGTGTGTGCCGTGGCTGATTTCTGAACGTGTCCGAACACGTTCATTCCTGTTTCCTGCTGTGCGAGGGGTCGCACAGCTGTTCCTGAGCCTGCTGTATCGTGAAGAGAATAGACTGAATATTCTGTGCCTTGCAGAGGACAAGTGTTAGTGGAAGTGAAGTAAACAGTCCGATTATTTTCAACCGAGTGTTAGTCGCGCGCGAGTGTACCTTGAAACACAAACTGAAATTGTTAGTGAAGTCCGATATTTTTCTCACGAAAGTTATTCGCGCGCGAGTGTTCCAATGCCTCTTGAGCATTCACCGTCAAGGAAGGAGAAACCAAAGGTCGGAATGGCAGACATGAAGACTTTAGTTTCGTTGCGTGGCCAAGCGAAGGCGCAGGTCACTCGGATACGTAATGCTGTAGAGGAAGCATCAGGAGCTGGCACCGTCGTACCCTCCAAGGAAATGCTGGCGGTGTACTCCCGGAAGTTGGACCTCTACTTCAACGATTATCGCAATTTTCACCATCAAATCATGGCTCTCTGCCAAGAGGAAGGTATGGAGGAGCAAGAACGTATGTACGAAGCATTCGAAAACCAGCACACTGACGCCTGTGTGTTGCTGGAAACCCTGAAGCAGTCGTTGACTATCAGCGAGGAGGAACATCGGAACGTAGCTGAGAACCATCATCAAGATCGAACGCCTCGCATAGTTGTTCAGCAGCAGCCGTTGAAGATACCTATTCCTACCTTCGACGGAAAACCCGAGAACTGGCCACGCTTCAAGGCCATGTTCCTTGATATCATGCGGGCATCAGCCGACTCTGATGCAATAAAGCTCTACCATCTCGATAGAGCATTGGTCGGTGCTTCCGCAGGGATGATTGATTCTCGAACTCTATGCGAGAATAATTATGCTCATGCATGGAATGTGCTCGAAGAACGCTTCGAGAATAAAAGGGTGATTGTCGACATTCATGTCAATGGCCTTTTGAACTTGAAGAAGCTCAACCGTGAAAACGCCAAGGACCTGAGGGATCTAGTCGATGACGTGACCCGACACGTCGATGGACTCAGCATGATGAATGAGGAAATGGTAGGTGTTTCGGAACGGTTTGTTGTCAACCTGCTGGCTAGTGCGTTGGACAAGGTCACGAGGTTGCAGTGGGAAGCATCCATACCGCACAAGGAGTTGCCCAAGTACAAAGACACGATTGATTTCCTCCAGAAGCGTTGTGCTGTTTTGGAACGATGGGAGTCGTCATTGGTCAATCCAAAATCATCGGTACCGGTCAAGGATTCTGGAAACTGGATAAAGGATACATCGTCAGTCAAGGCCTTTGCTTTGACGAAAAAGGAATCAACATGCAACCTGTGTGGAACCGGCGCTCATCCGAGCTTCCAGTGTGAAGAATTTCTGTCGTTGGATTTTGCTCAACGCCAAGCCAAGGTAAGGAGTATCAAAGCTTGCTTTAACTGCCTAAGGATAGGCCATATGTGTCGATCGTGTCCCTCTGTCCATACCTGTGCTAAATGTCGTGGTAAACACCATACTCTTCTTCACCCTGATAAGTTTGTGCCTCAGTCCAATTCAAGGCTCACCTGTTCGTCCTCTTCTCAGTCAGAGTCGTCGTCCACATCAACACAAGCCGTTCCCAAATCGCATTCCCAGTATGTCTCTCAGGAACCACATTCAAGTAATGCAATTTCTTGTTCGTTGAAACAATCTTTGCTTTTGTGTAACAGTCTACTGATGACTGCGAAGGTTATGGTGCTGGATGTGAATAGAAGGCTGATTCCCTGCCGAGCATTTTTGGATTGTGGTTCTCAGGCACATCTTGTATCGAGTAGGTTGGTTGAGTCATTGAATTTGCCCCGCTTCACTACCAACGTTGAAGTTGTCGGAGCAAATGATCAGCGATCCTCTCTCTCCGAGATGGTTAATCTTGAAATTAGGTCGTGTAGTTCTGACTTTCGTGGGGAGCTACAGTGTCTTGTTACAAGCAAGGTTGCTGCTTTAATGCCATCGGTACCCGTCAATGTCAACCATTGGAAAATCCCTCCTGGTCTCCCACTAGCAGACCCAGATTTCAATAAACCAGGAGAAATCGATTTGCTTATAGGCATTCAACTGTTTTTTAAACTGTTAATGCCCGGACAGTATAAAATAGATGAGAATCTCCCGATCCTTCAGGAAACTCACTTGGGATGGGTTATTGCTGGTTCCATCGAAGATGTTGACTCTTCACCAGTTGAACAGCACTGTTACACCGTTGGTTTGCAGAGTCTTGCTGAGTCCATGGAGAAGTTTTGGCCTGTTGAATCCGTGGACCCTTGTAACCCTCATACTAATGAAGAACCCGCGCAAATTCCTGATGATAAACTACCGGAGTTGAAACCAGTTACTACTTCTGCTGCTATTGTTATTCCAGACAGTCCTCCAGTAATGACTGCTTTCAGTTCGTTTCAAAAATTGCAACGAGTGATTGGATACATCCGTAGATTCGTTACTAATGCGAGGTCCCCTAAGTCTCAGCGTATTACATCAAATTATCTCACAGTACAAGAAATGCGCGAATCCATGAATGTGATTGTAAAATACGTGCAAAAAACGTATTTTGTTGGAGCAAAATCTGATTTGCACGATTTGTTTCTACTGTTCAAGAGTGATCAGTTGCATGGAAAATTGAATGAGTTTTGCCAGGTCCGTGAAATCAGATGGACTTTTATTCCTCCTCGTGCTCCCAACTTTGGGGGTTTGTGGGAAGCCGGTGTTAAAAGTACCAAGATCCACCTTAAAAAGATTCTCCGTGGAGCTAGTTTGACATTCGAGGAATATTACAGCGTATTAACACAAACTGAGGCGATTCTCAATTCACGTCCCCTATTTCCGTCTTCTTCAGACCCAAATGAGCTGGAAGCTTTAACACCCGGCCATTTTTTAATTGGTCATGAACTTACTGCTATACCAGAACCAACATTGGAGGACACAAACATTAACCGTTTATCGCGCTGGCAACTAGTACAACGCCTGCGAGATAATTTCTGGAAAAGATGGTCTCGGGAATATTTAAATACCCTCCAAACCAGATTGAAATGGACAAAGAGATCAAGGAACATAGAACCAGGAATGGTTGTTTTGTTAAAAGAAGAAAATCTTCCGCCTCAATCGTGGAAGCTTGGTCGTATTGTTAGTGTATTTCCGGGATCTGATTCTGTTGTTAGAGTTGCAGATATCCAAACCACTAATGGAATACTTTGTCGTCCCATATCTAAATTGGCACCCCTACCCTTTGACCCAAATGTGTCTGTTCTCGTCCAAACTTTTCTTCGCCCGGGGGGTGAATGTTCGCGCACAATGCGAACATAATGTCTTATTTGTTGTTTTTTGTTATTAACCACATCCTTGGTCTTACGACAATTACTAACCCCGAGTCGACCGCGGGTAATCGGTCTTCCTAAATGTTATATGTGTTGTGCCACTAAAACACTACCAAAAGCAAGCTTTGACCCTTTCTGGCTACGCCACTGGCGCTAGAGCACGACAATATCAGCAGCATTGAGCGTGATCATCACGAATCACGTCCTATCTGCGTGGTTGCCCCTCCATAGCGTGAACCAATCAGCGTGCATAAGGAAGTGAGAAGACAACTATAAAAAGGAGCTGCATATCGTTCGTAGTATCAGTAATTTTTGGTTTGTTTTACCGTTAACATCTAAATAAAGTCATATTTGGAAGATTATCCAACCGCGTTCATTTCTTTCTCCAAAGCCAGAACAAACAGCCTTTTTCAAGGCTCCAAGAGTTGAGTTTTCTCGTCGCTGTCGCTGTCGCTTCGTTCCTGTTCCCGTGGAACTTCTCACCAAGGAGAAGTTGGCCAATCAGTTGGGATCCTTCGAGCCAAGGATCGCCATTCACATTCTCAAGTGTCCGTGAGCGGACACTCAACAGCTGAACGTTCGGTAACCTGATTTTACGGATTTCGGTAAAATTTTACCGAAAACCGGTAAATTTTTAACAGAAATCTGTAAATTTTCACCGAAATCCGTAAAAAAGGATTACCGAACGTTCAGCTGTTGAGAATTCGGTAAAGTGTGTACAGTATTCTAGTATGGGCCTAACATATGCCACATATAGTTTTTTTTAATGTGTAAGGGTCGTTGAAATGCAAACTATATCTTTCAATAAACCCAAGAATGTTATTTGCCCTATAGATGATATTATTGTAGTGATCAGCAAAGGATAACTTAGTCAAGTACTCCTAGGTCTCTAATATGATGACATCGTTCAATTACTATCTGACCTAGAGAAACTGTTTTTTGTATTATGGAATGCTTTCTTGAAAACGATATAGAGGTGCATTTTTTAACGTTAAGTTCTAACAAGCATTTTTTACACCAGGTGTAAAAATTATTGATTTCGTGTTGAAAAATATCAAGATCATTTGGTTTTTGTATTTCCATAAACAGTTTCATGTCGTCTGCATATACTGAGACTTGAAGAACTTGCATTATTTTTTCTACATCGTTAACAAATAAAACAAATAATAAGGGACCAAGATGTGAATCTTGTGGCACTCCAGATGTGACATTTACTATTTTAGAAAGATTGCCGCCAAGTCTTACACTTTGCGTTCTTGTTGTCAAGTAGGACTCGATCCATTTCAGTAATCTTGAATTAAATCCCAACTTTGATAACTTAAAAAGCAGCAAAGGTATGTCTACTCTTTCAAAAGCTTTTCTAAAATCTGTATATAATGCTTCTACATAATGACCTTTATCCATTTACGTTTAACGAAAATGTTAAGAAGTTGATCAAGTTAGTAGATGTTGATCTCCCTTTTACAAAACCATGTTGCTTATTAGTAATCAATATTTGAGCTTGAGAGAAAATTTTGTCATTTATAATAGATTCAAATAGTTTAGGGATGCAAGATAGAATAGCAACCCCACGGAAATTTTTTATATCAGATTTTTTACCAATTTTGAAAATTGGGATTAAAAATGATTTCTTCCAAATGGCGGGAAGAATACTGGACTTCAGTGATAATTTAAAAAGCAAAAATAAAGGCTCAACTAATTCTTTTGAAAACGATTTGAGAAATATAGGAGGTAAACCATCCGGTCCAGCACCTTTTGAGGCATCCAATGTTTCAAGGGCACGTAAGATTTCTTTATCGGATAAACTAAAAACTGAAACATCTTTCATTGGTTCAGGGAGGTACGAAAAATATTGATGATCACGCTCATTATCATCGTGAGATGTCTTGAAAGAAATCAGCAAATAAGTCATTTATTAGAAGTATTACCACTTTTGTCATCTAGATGCATTTTTGAAGGAAAGCTCTGAGATATTCGTTTCTCTTTAACATGTTTGAAGAAGTATTTAGGATCCGAGTTAATATTTTTTTTTCTATTTTTGTGTTGTGTTCTTTGTATGCTATTTTCATTTCAAGATTTAGCTGATCACATATGGTAGATAGGTTTTCATCACTTTTATTTCTTTTATATGCTTTATGTGCTTTCTGCTTCCTATTTTTAAGATTGATTACCTGTCTATTGAACCGCACTGGTGCTTTGTTATTGATTTTCTTTCTTCGCTTTTTGGGGACTGTTTGTTCTAAAAAATCGTACATTATTTCGTAGAATGCAGCCACTGATTTTTCTATGCTACGATTACGCGTTAAAATTTGCCAGTCAACACAATTTAATTTATTTTTGATTATTGCAGTGTTTGCTTTGCTGAAATCATAAAATGGTTCGGTAAAATTGTTATCCTTCGTTGGGTTTTCTTCGTGTATACTTAGGACATAATGCATTGTTTTGCTTGATATATATTCTATATATATAAAAATGAATTTCTGTCTGTCTGAACCTTATTGACTCGGAGACTACTGAACCGATTGGCGTGAAATTTTATATGGAGGAGTTTTTGGGACGAGAAAGGTTCTTAGGGTTGTTAGAGACCCCTCCCTTCTCTGAAAAGGGGGGGCTCCCCTAACTCGAGAGCCAATGATGCAAATGAAACCATTTGGCATGTTGAGGTTTTTGGAGGCAAGAAATGTTTCTATGGCAGTTCTAGACCCCTCCCCCCTTTGAGGATGGGGGACTCCCATATTAATTAAACGAATATTTCTGCACAACTCCAGAACTAATCAAGTTAATGAAACCAAATTTGGCATCTGGGGATTTTTGAAGGCAGGATTTCTATATATAAAAAAATAAATTTCTGTCTGTCTGTCTGACTGTCTGACCCAGATTCGGAAAGTTCTGAACCAAACAGCGTGAAAATTTGTATGCAGGGGTATTTGGGGCTGGGAAAGGTTCTTATGATTATTTGAGACCTCTTTTCTCTCAGAAAGGGGGGCTTTCCTACAAATTAAACACAAATTTCTGCATAACTCGAGAACTACTCAAGCAAATGGTACCAAATTTGGCATGTTTTGAAGGCAATGATTGTATGTTTGAGAAACCACCCCTTTCTGGAAGAGATGGCTCCCATGCAAATGAAACAAAAAATTCTACCAAACATGATAATTATCCAGGTGATGTGATGTGATGTGTAATAAGAACCCACCATCAGTGCAAGGATTACCTATGGCTGCAGGACTATTCTCAGCAGGTTGTTCTGAGAGAATAGCCTACGTGATGGCTTCTTGTAGCAGGGTCAGCCGATCTCAGTGAGGACCTTCGGAAGACTACGGCCAGAAGGCCGCGTGTCTTCGCATGACAAGGGACTGGCGACTCCACGAACCCTTGTCCAGTCAACAAATCCTTCGACTGCCTTAGGCTACCCTCCAGGGAATCCCCGTTATATAGTTGTTAAAGGAACAGTAGACATTTTTAGCATAAATGATTTATAAAAAGTTAAGACAAAATAAAAATTTGACAGCTATACTGAACTTTAGATTCAATTAACACATTTATTTTTGTTTTTATTTGCACTAGTAAATGTACTGGGATATTGCAAATTTCTACTGTTCCTTATAAAATAGTTGTGGGCAATAAAATGAGGAAAAATCTCACAAAATAAAGAATACTTACATTTTTCGTGGTAGGACAAGACTTCAGCATGCTATCTTACCGCGCTGGCTACATTGCGTTGGTGGGACTGCCTCCTAAGGTATAGCTGACGAGATACAGCGTTTCTTACTCAGCCGCTGTTTGAGCCGCACCTCCTTGGTGGACAGACGCTCGGCACGCACCTCCTCAATCTAGCTGAAGTCAGAAGGACAACAGTGCCCAGGCTGCACTACCAGCTAAGTACGCAACCCTTAGCTGGCGGTCTTTGTCATCTGTTGACGCGTGGAAGCATGAGGTAGGAACTTGTGAGGACCAGAGCTATGTTGCGGGGACGCACGCTCCATCACAGTTGTCGACTCACCATTTTGCAGCCCACCAAACATGATGATTATCCAGGTTACCAAAAACACAAAACGTTTATTTCTCTGGTAAGAAGCATGTTATGATAGAAGTTCGAACCCCTGCTTAGTCAAGAAAAAAAACTCATTCCGAAAAACAACCATAAACGTGCCAGTTCTATTAAATTTTCCTTCATTTAGTTGCAAAGGTAGCAGCGCTCGCACCGGGTTCAGTTAGTATATATATACAGCGATTCCACGGGAAAAGAATAAAGTTGAAAAAAAGTTATCCGATTTTCTCAAAATCGCTTGGTATGGTCATCGAAAATAATTAGACCCGTATTTTTTTATTAGGGTGACCATGTTCGATAAAGCTATTTGCCTTCTCCGGCGACGTTGATATCGTAGCACGTAACTTTGCGACGATGGCGGAAACGTACATCAGACTTAAGGCTGAAGCTGGTAGGATTGGGCTTGTGATTAATGCGTCGAAAACAAAATACATGAAGGGTAGAGGCTCACGAGAAGACAATGTTAGCTTCCTAGCACGAGTTCAGATCGACTGTGATGAAATCGAGGTAGTAGACGCATTCGTGTATCTGGGCTCATTGGTGACCGCCGATAACGACACCAGCAGAGAAATACAAAGGCGCATTATGGCTGGTAATCGTGCCTACTTTGGACTCCGAAGTACGTACAAAGTTGACCATCTTCAAGACGTTAATTAGACCGGTAGTTCTCTACGGCCACGAAACATGGACATTGCTAGTGGAGGACCAACGCCCCCTTGGAGTCTTTGAACGGAAGGTGCTGCGTACCATCTACGGTGGAGTGCAGATGGAAGACGGAACGTGGAGGAGGCGAATGAACCACGGATTGCACCAGTTGCTGGGAGAACCTCCCATCGTACACACCGCTAAAATTGGTCGACTACGATGGGTTGGGCATGTCGTAAGAATGTCGGACGACAGCCCTGGGAAAATGATTCTCGAAAACGAACCGACAGGTACAAGAAGAAGAGGCGCGTAACGATCAAGGTGGATCGATCAAGTAGAAGGTGACCTGCGGGCCCACCGCAGACGGCGAGGCTGGCGAGTGACAGCCATGGACCGAATAGAATGTAGACAACTTCTGTGTACAGCAGAGGCCACGCCGGCCTTAGTCTGATTGGTAAGGTAAGGTATGTTCGATATAGGGTTACCAGAAAAATCGACATTTTTCGAAATTTGTTATTTAAAAAAATATCATAACTTCTGAACCACTGAATCGATTTGCAATGTTTTTTTTAATTAATAGAAAAGTAATAATACTTCTTGTTTTTATTAAAAATATTGGTTAACATAATTAATGTACTCAAATTTGCTAAAATGGTAAATATATTCGTTTTTTTATGATTTTTGAAATGTTGGACCACAACGACTATTTATTTTTAGATTTTTTTATGAAAATTCAAACATTTTTACATGTTTACATGATATATTAAACAATTAGAAATGTTCATCAAGCCGTTTTTAAGTTACATTTTTTTGAAAATTTCAAGTTTTTTGCCCATACACACATGGAATGAGCATCATTTTCCAATCATTTCATTGAAGTTATCAAACTTATTCCCAATAAATTCATGATAACCATGTTAACAAATCTAGTTTTATTTGTGAAGTAATGTACCCATCAAAAGTAGGGGAGGCTTGTCCAATTCTGAACCCATTAAATGTAAGAACTATAAATAAGCCTCAAATTGTTTAAAAGCAGAGACCAACATTGCTAGGGTTTACTCAGCCATGGTTTACGCTATAACTGGAACCACATTGGTCCGTTAGCGTCCAAATTCAGCATGAGTGCTCATAAGGATTGCAGAGGCACTCATGCCGAATTGGAGTTGTAGCGTAAACCACGACTGAGTAAACTTAACTCATATTTTGAATTATTACCCATTAGGGTCATTTTGAGTGAACCAAACTGAAACTAGAATACAATTTTTTTTTTAGCGTGTAGATTATTTTTTCTCAAATTCAGACAAGTTAAAAAATCAATGTTGAAGTCCAAAAAACACAATTTCTCCGACCAATGCAATCTACGTTGAAATTCTTTGTAATGAAAGCTATCCATTGGTATTATTAAAAATGTGGCAACCAGCGCTGTCTGAGAGAATCTTGGGAGGTCGGAATTGGCCACAGGGTCGGGATTGGACCAGGCTCCGCTATATTGAGGAGTTGAAGCCAAAAGTTGGTATATAATCCAGACCTAGTGCAGACAATAAAAAACCTTTCAATTACAATATGGCATACACTAACAATATGTGTTAATGTAGAGGTTGTATGGTAAAAATAAGATTAAACTATTCGATAGTTATTGTTATACAATGTGATAATATTTCTTACATTATAGTAAGTAGTATATAGTTATGGTTTTGACTATATATCAAATTGTTTTTCGTTATGGGGATGTTAAACAACAAAGACGACAATCCATCACCTTGCCGTTACCCTCTCGGAGATTCGAAGGGACTCGAGAAGATCCTTGAGACTCGGACGACACATCACTCGATCCATCGTTGCTTTGACCAACCGCGTCAGTTTTTCCGGAAATCCATTTTCACGCATACACACGAGTTTCAATTATTCGACCTTTGATTTGAGTGATTCTAATAATGTCCGTGAAAATTAATCCTACTTCATATTTTTCAAGCTAACTCGAAGCGAACTGTATTTCAAAGCTAATGAGATATGCAGGTAGAGGAATGGCAGTGATTTAGTGTTAATGCAATCTAAACATTAAACCACCAATCTAGTTTGACGTAACCTCCGTGTTACGATGAAAATGTTTGTCATGAGTTTTATGTTTACGAATTTTGGCTACTAATACCATCAAGTGCCAAAATACTGTTTTACTTGTATATAGTTCACTGTAACAAGGCGACATTGAAAACATTTGATTTTCCTATACATTGGTAGTTGTATTTTGGCCATTCACAAACCAGAGTTTCTGATAACATATAAGTAACATTAATCTTTTGGTAATTTTATATCAAATAATTTAAAATCATGATATGAAAGATACATTTAAAGATATCTTGTATTTCATAAATAAAGTAGAATTTTGGAGATATGCCAATATGTTATAGTTTTTTCTCGTGGCATATTCTCCACTTAACAATGAATGAAAGAAAGTCCCTCTTTAGCTTAAGGTTTCAGACATAGGTTGAAAAGGGATCCAAATAGTACAACATACTGTCTATCTCTTTCGTTATTTGCAGCTGATTTGTTATTCATACATATAAACGTTCTGCTAGAGTATTCGTTTTATAATGCTTCTTACGAATATAGGTTGAATTGCCTTCGTAACTTTTTGTGTTTGTTATCATAATAAAGCTGTGGGAAGACCGAGCAAAACATAGACTTTAAGTGAATTAAACACCATTTTGAGACTAGATTGGATATCAGTGAAATAATTTTCGATTAAAGTTTTCTCCCTCAGTATGACATAACTTGAGGTGCAGGTCAATGAGTTTATGTGCTACAAGATGTAAATAAATTAAATTGAGCAAGTGAGAATAAGATTTTTTTCTAGCGGATAGATTAATTTGCAATTTTTGTGACGTCATCATTCAGCTGCAAATTCGTTTTGCATTCTTCAGACAAAGATATTTTAGTATCGTTTTGAAGGTGATTTTAGTTCAGGAATAGTGCATTTTGCAGAAATATCACGTGTTTAAGGTATGTTAGTGTTTTAAGATACTCATGAAATAGACAACAAAATATAATATATGTTTTATAATGATAGTTATAATATTTTGTATTTCATAATACGAAATATTATAAACTGAGTTTTTTTTATAATGAATAACAATATGTAATGTAACATTGGCACAGGTTAATAAAATTTTGTTGATTACGACTACGGGATATAGTAAGTAGTGGTACTACATAGTGTGTATTAGTGCCATGATGTTGTCTATTTCATTCACATCGAAAGGGTTATATTCCGGTTATATATTTAAAAAAAAAAATTATTCGTATGAGCTAGTCAACGGATAAGTTTAAATAAATATTTAAAAATTACACTTTTTCAACATGGTGATTCTATCATAAATCTCATAAGGACTTGATATCACATTGAATTAGTCAAAAACAACATATTGCGAAGATTCCACCTATCCCGACTCCTGCACGCGGATTAACGATGGCAGTCGATTCTCTATCTATCCCAACTGTATGGAGATTTTTGCTGTTTTTGTTTGCTGATTGTCGAAAAACAAAACCATTCATCACTTTAGTTTTGCAACCAAGGAAACCGAATGATATTTGCGCACCTGCCGGTTCAACTGGACTCGTAAATAAACTAGTAATTTTTAACAAATACATGGATTAAAGATTTTTACCCATGCAGCTTTGTAGAACCTAGAACTATGAGTTTGGCCATCGGTTAATTATTTTATTTGTGTTAAATAAATTATAAATTAAATTAAATTAAATAAATCGACAAAGATTTTTCATTAGGGCCTAACTGACAAACGTAAACAATGGCTTCTTCTGCGAATTTCTCGTCATTGAAAACACGCCCACTCAATCAACCATGGTCATTTGAAAGAGGAATACCTCACCTATACGATAAAATTGGAAGCTTACATTGGTAGCCTTTGTGCCACGAGAAATTTACGGAAGAAGCCATTGTTTACGTTTGTCAGTTAAGCCCTTATGAAAAATCATTGTCGAAATATCGACCAATGCAATGCTAAACACGACTGTTGTGGCTATCTTGTAGTATTAGCAAGCATAATTGGCACGTAAGGGCCTGTTTATAAACCACGTTGACTCATTTTTGAAAATCTCAGAAGCAGAAGAAGAATCTGTAAGGGTTGCAACAATTTCCTGTCTGCCCTGTACTTGGCTTGTTCATTCGAATAATTTTATTAATAAAGGCCACATTTTGTCTATACGCCATCACAGAGAGAAACAATTTATTATGAATTTAATTGCAAGTTGGTTTCAACATGACATCACTCAATAATTGTCCCTGGGCATTGGCAAAACTTTATGGTAGCTTGATACGTACCAGGGCTTATCTGGATGTTTACCCAAACGGGAAAGATGCAAACCAGTGTTGCCAGGGGTAATGTGGAACAGAAGTGCATTTGAACCCACTAGTAGTAGCATATTAAATTTTAATTCGACACCTCTACTTATTTTCATACAATATAGAAGTTGCATAATTTCAAATAATCGTCTATTAATTTCAATACTATAACTGAGTTTTTTATGGGTCTGCAATTTTCTGGAAAGCATCACCACACAGATTCTGCATTTGGTTTGGGTGTTTTTGGCAGAAGAGCGAATATGTTTGTATACTTGTAGAACAAAAAAAGAAACAATACAAGCATCAGGAAGGCTAGGCTAGGTAGGGTCACTGTAGAAGCAAAACCGAGTCTCATGGGGAAGCAACCTGGATAGTCAGGCATCTCGGCCTCTAGTTGGAACAAGACAAAGTAGCCGCCCAAGAAAGACCTACGTGGACGAAGCACATGCATGCGAGTATCATATAAGGCGGTATGTTCCCAACAAATAAAAAGTGCTAACAACAGTGGGGGTAAGTGAATCAGTTAACATTGCCAAAACTACATACACATCATACATACAAACAGAACTATATTTTAAAAGACCGCTAACAAATATCCATGTCCAACAGAGCAGGTTATTTTCCCGATGAGTCTAACGTCAAATACTTTGTTCCATTTGGGAGCTTAGAATAAGGGAGATAGCTGTTACATTGTTAACCCGTACTATATGAAATTGCGCAGATACCAAAAATTGCACTGACAAGAATGTCACTAACAATATAATGACACGGACAAGTACAAAAACACGGACTTTAACAATTACCTGAACAACAAAACGCGTACACTGACTGATACTAAATCCCAACATTTTTCAAGAAGGTTATGTGAGCTGATTTCAAAAGCCTGGTGTTTTTGCGGTCACCATGGACTAATGCTTCCGACAGAATCACTTGAAAATTTTAAAAAACCATCCCCTACAAATTAGCACTTTCTCTTATGTTAGATATGTTGACTTTACATAATGTAATGCTTGATGTTTAACTAGTTCTTGTTGTTACTTAAAATATTTACTTAACAATATAATGTAATAATGTAATTAGCACCTGCACTTTTAACTTTTATTTTATTATTTTTTTCTTATTTAGTTTTCTGCGTCTTGAATCTAAATCAATCATTAAGGCGCGCCTCGGACAGTGTTACAACAATTAACACCAACTCTATTGCACTAACATTATCATTACTAACATAGTACCCAAAGCCAACGTTTATGTCTTCAATTTGCCATTTGTCTTTAAATTTTTTTCTTCTTTTTGTTATTTGAATATCTATTATACATCTTCTCTTAGCCACATATGCACTTTTGTTCTATCAGATTTTAAAGTTAATTAAATTACCATTATTCTATGGCTTTTTAAAATTATTTCAATTCTCGTTCACCTTTATCTATATCATTGTATTTTTGTAGTAGTTTACTAACAAAATTAGACCTTAAGGTATGGCGTTGTGTTAATATCACCATATATTTAACATTTTCCATTTCTATCTCTCTGCCGGTGTTTTACGTGCGGAGAAATCAAGTAAAAGTGAAGCATATGAGATACGATAATGGAAGCAACGACATGCTATCATCCCCATTCGAAGGAGGATTAGTAAGAACAAACTTCAATAGGTGAGTCAAAATCAACCTCATAAAATAAAATGCTTTGCTGAGTGATCCCGATACTCAAGCGTTAACAGTGCCTATCTGACCGACATTGGTTACCTTCGTCTGAAAGCGTGCGAGTAGTGGATCAATCGGAACAGATGCAGGCCTAGAGTAGATGGTGGGGAGTTCAATCCCAGGCCCGTCCCCTTCCTTTCATTTGTCACTTGCCTCTTTCTATCACCACTAGATTTAATATAAAAAGCAGTCTACTGCGCTTTCTTTGATCACATCGCTTACCACAGTGAATCCATGATTTAAAAATAAACCTGCCTCGCTAACACAAAAACTATCCTTCCCTTGGCAATTGTGGAGACGCAGGGGTAAACACGGTTCTTAACCAACGATTGTCAAACTAATCATCTATGTGGTTCTCTGTGCAATTACACTAGTTCTGATCGGTAACGGATTAGCAACTACGCTACGCACGGTCTTTTAAAAAAAAATGCACCAGGCTTTGTCTTGAATTTCAAGTTGAATTTCTTCGAAGATTTGCGGCTCATAGCGAAAGGAGTAGTGAATAAACCATAGCGATTGCGGATGTCATCTTCAATAAAAGTATTGACGTGTATTATGAGCAAGGATGTCTGATCGTTTTCAAGAATCAGAGAATTTACAGCATTCGACGTTCTGAGAAATAGTTGGGTTAGATGACGTACAACTATTATTTTTAGTCAATATTAATTGTTTGAGAACCCTTCCCTCTCAGGAAGGGAGGCTCTCATGCAAATGAGACACAAATTTCTGCATAACTCGAGAACTAATCAAGCAAATCGAACCAAATTTGGCATGTGGAGGTTTTTGAAGGCAAGAATTTTTCTATGGTGGACGGTCGCGATCGGCATCGTTGTTTCTTCGAGTTCCCGAAAATTGGACAATATGAGAAGAGAAAGACGCAACTCGCGAGCTATCTTCCACTGAGCAAGTCCTTTCGGATTCCAAACTGTCCGGGACACATCTTCGCACTCTTTCATTTCAAATCGGTATTCCTACGGTTTTTAAACTGCTGTACGGTAGAGTTGTGTTCGTTCATTAGCAACTGCAATGTTCCGCAATATAGGTTCACTCCCTACCTAAACTGGGATCTAACGAATTTAGTCGAATTAACAACCTTCACACGACAAGTTGACTGAAAATGTCCAACTGTTGAAAATCAATATCAATGTTAATCAAAAATCTATTTAAAATTTGAATGGAAAAACGCAACTGAAAATCCGCATTACTCTGGTCTGCTAACTAGTTATTAGAACAAATGTAGTTATTTTTCTAGGTCAATAGATAGGTTCGATTCTCCGGTTATGTCCTTACATTACATCGAAAGCTCTCAATTAATAACTGTGGAGGTGCAATTAGAACACTAAGTTAGAGCAAAAAATAAGCTGATTGTGAAAGAAGAACATAGTAAAAATTTAGTTCACTAGGTTTTCTTGTAGTAACAGTTTCCTTTAGCCACAGCATATCAGCAATCTTGCATGTATTCAGCTTTAAAATTGCGCTGCACCATTGCCATTGCAACAATTCATTACTTCGTTTAAGTCATTAAGGACAACCTCCGTTATGGACTAGACCTGCCTCCATTCATTGATATGACCTGTCAAAAAGCGCATGACCTACTGAATCACGGGTTACCTACAAACGATCCACAGTGCTTATTCCAGTCGACAATTTATTACAGATAATAGTTCTCATCTAGGCTTTCGTATATAGAAGAATATAACTTCTTTATGTTTACATCATGGTTCTCTTTACTGTAACTATCACTTATCGCTTTATTTGAAGAAGAAGAAAAAAACGATACAAGCAGCTCTTTTTAATTGACCATTCCTTGACAGTTTTAAAAAGAGGAGGTTTCAAGCCATTCAGATGTTTATTCTAGTTTAATATAGGAATTAGTTATTTGTTTACCAAGACCATTGTTGGTCCATCTCGCCCTTTTTTTTTCTTTCCTTCTTCTGCATTTCGACACAAAAAGGTATTATGGTTTCAGTTGAAAATCGAATTTATCGACTAGCGACAATCGATTTTACTCTCGTTCTGTACGTTATACCTAATGTCGGAAGTAGTGCGCTGTACGGCGCATCTGATACGTCATACAGCGCGCTACTTCCGACATAAGATATAACGTACAGAACGTGAGTAAAATCGATTGTCGCTAGTCGAGAAATTCGGTTTACAACTGAAACCATAATATATCACTTGAATGTGGATTTCAATCAAACACATTTGCAAGGATACGTTTTTCCACGTATCATATGTTATAGGTATAACTTGACGCGTGTTCATTTGATTCAAGTGAACGTAGTTATCCACTCACACTATAGAGAACGGATTCGAATTTAGTAAACATCGAACCAAAACAATATTGTTAGCACCCAGATGAGGAATCGTTTCAATACCTACTTAGCAGAGGGAGTGCATCACAGGACCAAACTGTTCTTCTCGCGAGTTTTATAGTTTCTTTTCATTTGCGATGAATCAAAGTGCATACATTGGATATCGGTAGTTTAGGACAAAGTGATAAAAATAATCGATTCATTGAGTATTGTTTTACATTAACATGTTATTAAAGTTCTACCAAATGTTTTGGACACATTCCGCGCTGTAGGAGCCATCTTTGTTTTCAATTGACCTTGAAAGTTATTTCACGTTGAGCGAAGGAATTTGTTATTGATTAGTATGCCAGTTTATATCTGTGACAGGTTTTCTTATTCAAAATAGTTTTCCCGATATTATGTGGATTTTTTAACATAAGATTTATATATGTCATCAACAGCTGATTCATACGAATCGAATATAACTTTAATTTGACTTTTCTGGGCATATCAAGAGTACTCACACTCAACCATAATACGTAAAGAGTGCATATTGTGTAGAGAAGAGCCATTGTTAGTATGAGTGTAAATGCACAATTGTAGGAGTATGGATAACCTATACTTCAACTCATGGTCGGTGTTGGTTGTTTTGGCTGCGTGCAATTGTGTGTTGCATTCGACCGGTTTAAATAGTGGTAGTATATTTCAGTAACTAATTCCTGCAGTATGTCAAATACATATGGAAATATTGTGTTCGTTAGTAGAAATTAATATTGCAAATCTTGTGTTTGCAAAATACTATTAATTTAATAATCGCAATGAACAACAATTTAAGTAATCTATTTATTTCTTTTCATTGACAGAAAGCATCAACAAGTTGGCAAATGCTTGAAGTTAATTTATGATTTCCTTTTTTTCATCCGTATTGGTGTTTCATGGGTTGGAGTAACGGCCTGGTGTCACGACGTTGTGAGTCGTTTTCATTGTTATGGAGCACCATTTGGAAGTTCACTGGCATTGGCATCGCATCAAAAACAGCTTCAGATGGAAGATTGCAGAAGCACTCTGGTGTATGTTTCGAAATGATTCGCAATCTTTGCCATGCGATACTGTTCTCCACTCATTCATTCTTCTACCGTGGTAATTGGCCGTATGTGGCTGTAACTTTATAACAGTCGAGTTGCAAGATTGTTCTTAAAATATTATCTAATGAAAAATGTTGATAACCTGAATAAGTTCTCATAGATTTACAAGTGAAAATATTGTAACTAAACATTAGAATCTATAGTATGTACAATTAATTGTATTGTTCACAACAATAAGATGACAATAGGAGTTATTGTTACTACAATAGAATCTAATGTAAATGAGACATCGACAATAAAAATGGCGGGTTGTTATGTATCTTGACTATAGAAAAAATCATTATTTTCGGAATAAATTTGAGTCAATTAGTATTAATTGTATTGCTTCTAAATTGTTGAAAATCCTAGCATAAAGAGTGAAATGTAAATCTATTATATTGACAATATGCATTTTTCATTTATCTGATTCATGAACAACAGGATTCATGGTCGGAAATAGATTGTTATGTTAATTAATATATTATTGTATTGTAACTGTATGGTTATTTTTATCCGGGAATCTTATCCAGTTTTGAACGATAAACAGAGAACACCTATGAAGTCTTTTTAATCAAAAACTCACAAAATTTTACAAAACTGCAATCTCCCAGAAATGCTTCAATCCAAAA
Organism: Aedes japonicus; assembly: GCA_034211315.2. Taxonomy (NCBI): domain Eukaryota; kingdom Metazoa; phylum Arthropoda; class Insecta; order Diptera; family Culicidae; genus Aedes; species Aedes japonicus. The sequence goes on along the minus strand of JASCZW010000172.1, from coordinate 230,559 downwards.
AATTAATTTAGTTTTGTAAATCCATACTTTTTTCCGTCGACCTATTTCCTCACATGGTGACAATCATCGACGCCAGGAAGACGACTCCACCACCTTAACCCTACCTTTTGACTCATGAGTATGAGCCGTGACCAACGGCTTTACTCCCTTTACGAAGGAAGACGTGACCAGATTTTTTCGCCTCAAAATCCATGTTTCTAACTGTATCCTTTTATTTTTGGAATTGCCTGGTCACAACTTGGTAAAGTTTTATGCTCATTTGAAGCTAAATGACTCTTTTCTGAATTAACATCATTTAGGTTCGATTTGTGATGTTCTTCATTTCTGAAGAAGAACATACGCAAGTAGGGTAACGGGATGTGATGTTAGCCTAGCTCCTTGATTCGGTCCATGTACCAAATATGTCATTATTTCTTCGATAATCAACAAAATCATGTTGCTATCAGCATGACCGATTTATTGCAAGGCAATTGAGACATAAATAATCAAGTTATAGTTGTTCACTTCCGCGTAGTTTTCGATTTCCATGACTTTACTGGTTAAACTGAACAGATTTTCTACACGATCTTCGAATGATCAAAATATGTCGAAATTGAAACCAAATAATGCAGCCAAGATGTACTGAAAACAATCACACGTTAAAATATAATAGGTTACATGGGTAAAATAACAATGATTTAACATGAAAACCATAGACCCAATGTTAGGAACATATTTTTTATTGGGTTCCCAAATATGGCCTGTTGTATGGAAACCGTATCTGAGTTACGGTTGAATGTTGTTCATATGGCTCACCTTAACACAAATTAAAGGAAAAAAATCTGTATAGAGTGAATAATAATGTTTGATTGTCGAATGACCGCTAAATCATATGTAAAAATCACTTAAGTGTTTCTTAGCAGTTTAAATATAGTTTGATTTGTGAAATTGTTTGTTGGGTAGAGCGAATACTGCTGGGAACGCCTTGAATCAGAAAATCAGGAAGAAACCCGTACGAAGATTGCATTTTATAAAAAATCAATCGAATGGGACGAACTTGCATCCATGATTAGACCCAATTTAGTACCCATAGACCGACATTACATCCATATCCCTAGAAAGTTTCTGACTTTATAAAACGAGACGAGTTGTACGATACAGTTTTATCAGATCTTCCGGGTGGGCTCCCCACCATGTTCCGGTGATAGTACGCATGAAGTTTATTTGTAGCTGGCATTTCTGATGCAGATACTTAATGTGCTTTCCCCAGGTACATTTAGAATCGAACCAGACCCCTATGTATTTATAAGACAAACTTTGAGTTATTATTTTATCCATGAGTTGAAGCGGTATATGTGCTGGATCCAGCCATATCCAAACACTACACTGCACGCCGAGCTACTTTGCACTACGCTAGCGCGTGGATTATATTCGCCACTTTAACTCCGTGCTTCCAGAACACCCAACACGGTGGGTACAACACCAATGTCAGTGCTCGTGGTTTGGCTTTCGACACCGTGACTGATGCTTCGGCAAACACCACAGCCGAGTGTTTCCAATTGTGTCCGATTGCAGAATACACGCGTGTTTTATTTGTTTTCTTTCTAACCGAGCCTTGCTTGTTAAATTCAATCAACTTATGCGCCCGTCACCCAACAGCCAAGAAAACAAACCAATAAGCCAATTATCAAATTTTTAGAATCATCCGACGAGCATTACTCTATCCGTGGCAACCAGTGTCATACTGGGTGTATGTTGAGAACTTTCTTGTGATCGTAACCACTCGGCTCGTGTATTTTTCCAGAAATCAGACACGGTGTCAGAAGCAATACACGAGCGTGTACACTCGTGTCGCGTGCATTACGTTGCGGGTTCATCTGTAAGCACGAAACTAAAGTGGCGAATTTCAGCCACTGAGTGGTGTGTTAGCAGTCAAGTTCGGCCCTCGTGCAGAACGGTCGGGTGTTTTAACCAAGGCTGGCTGGATCACGCTTCCCAGAAAAAACAACTAACTGAGTTTTCTCGGACGATACCCAGCTTTACTGGCCAGAAAGACAAATTGTCTAGGGTATCCTACAACGGTCCCTGTAGATTGTTCGCCCCTGGTCCTACAGTTGAAACAACGGTGTCATCCGCAAGCTGTCTTAGCGTGCAATTTTCCATGAGGTAGCTATCGATGTCTCTGACATAAAAATGATAAAAAAGGGGGCTTTCACAAGGGCCCTCGGAAAGAACCTTGTAGCTAATTTGTAAAGCTGTCGAAGACCTATGAGAAAAGCTCATATGTATCTCAGACAACAAATTGTACAAATAGTTGTTCAATAATGGTGAAATGTCACACTCGTGGAGTTTGTTTGAAAGGGCGTCTACACAAACTGAATCAAAAGCCCCCTTAATGTCCATGAAAACTGAACCCATTTGCTCATTTTGACTATACGCCAGCTGTATTTCTGTTGAAATGACATGACATGTGTATGACATAGGAAGCCATTAGATTCAATCCATTTGTCGAGCCGATGGCGAATCATCTTCTCTAGCAGCTTCCGTATGCACGACAACATCGCAATTGGGCGGATAAGAGTTGTAATCCGACGCGGCTTCCCGGGTTTTTGTATTTGTGAGTTAGCGTGCGTAACCAGAGCTGGTAAATCTCACGACCATCATGTGACGGTGAGAAAACAGGCCATCTCACTGTCACGAGAAGAAATGAACTATTATGAGCTTTCTTGTCAATCTCACACCATCATGCGGTCATGAGATTTTTTCTTATACGATTTTGTTTCACAATTTTCTAATTAATTTACTTGAAATTTGCCAAGTAATAATATGTTATCGATAGAGTGGAAATTAAATTTGAAGTTTCGAGATGAAACTTACAATTATATCAATAAATGTGCTTGTAATGTGCGATGATCAAAACACGAAACAATAAACACTAGAAGAAAATCTTCGTCATCGTATTCTCGCCCGATGAGATTTTCAGACGTAATTCGGTAAAAATCGTTGGTCATTTTTCATTGAAAATGACATTTGCCAGGCCTGGCTGTAACTCTAACCTGCCTCCATTCATGCAGAACAATATTGCTTTCCAGGAACCTATTAAATAAGTTCAGCAAGCGCCTCTTTACGACGTCTGATAGGTTTTCCAACAAGCTAAACTTGATTTTATCCATTCTTGACGCATCCATTTCGTTACGATTGGTTTGAGTATCGCGAGCAATTCGTTGCACCGGATCCGAATCTGGGCACACTTTCTTGGCGAACACCTTGAACCACCGGGAAGAGCTTTCCTTGTCTTCATTCACCGACGACGCATTTCGCATTCTTCTCCCGACGGTCCAAAGAGTTCTCATCGAAGTCTCACGCCAAAGAGTTCTCATCGAAGTGACGCCAATATCCGCGTTTCTTGGCTTTGGTGAGGTTTTTAAACTTACGCCCAAGACAAATGTACCGCTCGTAGTTATCTCGCGAACCGCGCTTCCGATATGCTTTAAACACGACCAATTTTTCACTGTAGACCTCAAAAAATTCGTCATCGTAGTGGGCGAACGTCGGCGAATTGTTGATCCTGGTACCGGTCTGCGCTGTGCGTCGATCGCACATTTGAGGATTAACCCGGATAAAAACCGATACTCTTCCAACGGAGGAAGGATTGGTCGCCATCGATGATCGCTTCAGCGTATGTACCCAGTCGATGCACTTCGTGAGGTCGTACGCAATGTAGATTAAGCGAGATTGACACAAGCCATTGGTGAGTGAAATTTTGATAGGCAGGTGATCACTACTATGGGGATCTTGAATCACTTTCCACGTGCAATCCAGTGATAATGAATTGATAATGAACAGATTGAATGATAACGAACAGATTGAGAGGTCTATATATAGCGTGAGTTAGGTAAGCCAAAACTTACAACGATGCAAGTGCGAAAATATTGTGATTATAATGATAATAACAATTATATTTATAATGTCTGCTGATACCGCTGGAATTGTAGACGGACTCGTGCTATCATAGCCATGAGGGAAGAAAATAATCCAAATTACTATACAACACTTGGGAATTCCATCGATGATCTGAAATTATATACCGTATGAAGAATACTTCCATTTTTCGTGGTAGGGTAAGATTTCAGCATACTACCTTACCGGGGTCGCGCTGCCTACATCGTCTTGGTGTGGCTGCCACCTAATGTATGGTTGACGGGATACAGTTTTTCTTACACAACTGCTGGATGCCAGGACAGACGCTGTTTGCGCCGCATCTCCTTGGTGGACAGACGCTCGACACGCACCTCCTCAGTCTAGCTGAAGTCAGAAGGACAACAGTTCCCAGGCTGCACTACCAGCTAAGTACGCAACTCCTGACCCGGAGAAGCATGAGGTAGGAACTTGTGACGACCAGCTATGTTGCGGGAAGGCACGCTTCATCCCAGTTGTCTACTCACCATTTTGCAGCCCACGAATGAAATATGCTGACAAACTTAACAAGGGTTTAAGAAGTTGTAATAAAATAGGAGTGGATTTTATGCGATATTTTACATATTGAACAACGATTGAATTACTTTTTGATGTTATCATTGATGATAAAAACCCATTTTAATTATTATGGTTGATAAGTAGCGAAATGAACATATTACCTAATCTCAGCCAAAGTTGCTGCCTTGTCATTAACTTTTTTTTTTTTTTCAAATGGCGTTGTGTTTATTTAAAGTGATCAGTTCTCTGATTACGTGTCCTAATATGAATATGCGAATTATGAATAATATGTCATCGTTATTGCAATGGTTGACAGTTTTAACCTAATAACCTAATGATCGTGTATGTGTCTATAATGTGTGTTTGGCTGTGAACATTTGTTTGTAGATCTTCTAGACAACTATTGAGTTATATAACCTGAAATTAAACAGGGTGCATATTTTGCCCCGAGCATTTGCGGGCAAGTTATTTTACCAACATTATAATTTCAGGATTTTCGTCAAAAAAAAAAATTATTTCTTGAACTTTAACAATTCAAGCAAAACAATGCATTAGAGGTCCTAAGTAACATTGGGATACTCTCTTTGTCGACTTTCTCTTTGCGTTCCTATAGGCTATGTCAAAACATGTTCGAGTTTTTTCAACATACAGTACGGTAGTATAAAGTGTGACATCAGCAAATCCTTTAATAGAAAAGCTATTAACCAAAGAGAAAGTCGACGAAGAGAATCTCTCAATGTTACTTAGGACCTAATGCATTGTTCAGCATGATATAGTGCTATGGATTATAAATACTTGGTAACATAAGTTTTATTTGATATGACAAAAATGCTCATCCGCTATAGATGCTAATTATACCCCTAGTACTAGTGCCCCCTAGGTACGGTCGACAGAATGAACGCTAAAAAGGAGATCGCAAATAATTTGGATCTGCGAGAGTATGTTTGTTTATTATCTTCGGAACAATGAACACCATTCATCCATCGCAGTGTAAATGACACATAGTGCAGTGTTTAAATGTATTAGTTTGTTGCTCCATTCATGGATTCGTTTCTTCCTCACTACGATGCCTGCCTGGAATAGCTTCAGCACATGTTCAGTAGTGTGCGCGTTAGCAGAAAATCTACATGGTAAAATTTTGATTGAACATTAATTAAGCCTTCAGTTGTTAGAATACTCGGATGAAAGTGGGTTCAGTGTTGTTAGAACAGTATTTTTGTTTTTGTATTTAGTTAAAAGTGAATAATGAAATAGAAACTGATCTGCCCGATGAAATGGCCCCAAGAGTGCGTTGAAGGTAGTATGTAGTCAATGTATTTGATCGCTCCAATTATCAACACTAAATACAAAAAAAAATCAGACACTTGTGCCGATGTAAAAAGACCATAGGAAGGTATAGGCTGATGTTTCGTCTTGAGTGCATAATATTGTGGAAACAATCTACAGGGTTACGTGTTATGCCGACTAGCGGCCGTCTGTTTAGGTGGTTTGATATTTGGTGAACATATCCGATCTGTAAACTGACTTTGAATGCAGGAACTGCAATGATCGTTAATGAATGCCACTCGCGACTATTTCAATGATGAAATGTTTGGTGTCAAGGTGATTGTCTGCAGGAACAAAAAATAAACTGAAAATAAAAGTGAAAGTGGTTTCTTCAGGTATTTTTTTTTTTAGTTAAAGATTTGTCCACGTGTGAATAGGTTTTATAGAGCTTCGATAAAGTTAATTTAATACCATCATATTGACCGAGCACTTCAAATAAGTTCTCCCCAATACCTACCACACAAATGCCTCCGCTCGTTCTTTTGGAGTCACGAGAATACTGAACATTTTTCATTTTAAGTTTGCAAAAAAAAAGCATGACATGTTGGATCAAGTTTTATGCACTCGCTGAGAAGGTCGCATTTAGCTCCTCAGCGATATGATTTAAGTGTGAAATTGACTAAACCTACCGCATCCAAAGCTATGTTAAAAGTGATTGTAAATAAAAAATCTCTTCTTATTATTAGAGGATTCCTTACATTAGAATATTGAGTTTGTCAATTTTATGAGCGAATCGATTTTTTTTCAAATTTTCATTTGCTGTTGATATAGTTTTAGAAAACATCGTCCCGTGCCAGTTGAGCTAAATTTGAAAAAAAATTGGGTCAGAAATCCAGAAGTTCTATATAATCGTTTTATCCATAACTGTCCCATGTTATAAGGGATTCCCTATTTTAACGATCTGATTTTTTTTTGCTAAAACGTCATCGTTCATCCTTCGGCCACGATGTGAAAAACTTCCTCCACATCAAGACTGATTCGGATATACTCGTTCGTTGAGAAGACTTAGTTCCAAACATAGTGTAAGACAAAATGCATGATATTGAATGATGGTTGTTATGTTTCTAAGAAAGGCTTGTCCTATCAACATCATCTATTATTTCTAGACAAAATCGTCAAAAGGTCGAAAGTAACAATTGTAAACTGCAAACGTAAATTTACTGGAAATGCCAGGTTGCTAACGGTAGGTAATAACTCCCTGTATCTGTTTCTGTTACTATTTTGTTTGTGGGAGCAAGCAGATCCCAGAAAAATATGCTAGATGCTATTGTTTACAAATGTACTTTCGACTTTTTGATTATTTTGACTAGATTTGTTGTATACGTGCTAACTTCGTGAGAATCAGGTGAAGGATCTTGGGGTCATCTTCGACACTTTTCTTGTTTGCCCTAATACATAGTTTAATAAATTAAAACATATGATTATGAAAATACTCTAAACATTATTTCTATCCTCACTCAGAAATTTCATGACCTAATGGAACTGAGAAAAACTGAAAAGTAATTATCATGCATGCATGCATGGTTTACCCCAAAATCTGCTATAAGTATAGGAACCGGGAGATCTTAGTGTCGTAGTGAAAGACCTCTGTTTAAGTGGAATGATGTTTTGTTTACGAAACATCAGCACATCACCACTGAGATAGACTAAATAAACAAAACCGTAAGCTAGAGTTTATCCACATAGCATCGGGAATGAATGAAGCATAATCAGCATAAACGTTCGAGATAAGACGGCTATTTACGTTTAGTAATGTTTCACTTCTTTTCTCAAATTTCAGATACCTAAACAGTTTTCTTTATATTCGATGCCTGCAACATGCGTATTGCCCCAATGAAATCAACGGAAAGTGCAAATAAAAATGCCTCCTTAGTCATTTGAATACACCACAACATTGAAATCTGATATTCTTTAACTGCTCTGGTTGAAGTTACGCAAAACATAATTATCAATCATCCAAGATAGCATGACCAACAGTGTTAGTAACCAATCAAAACATTTCGGCGACATGATAAGAAACATGCTAGGATCAGCAGATCAGCAACAATCTGTTCCTGAGAGTGGAGTAAATGGCAATAATAATATTAAGGCTTTAGTCAATAACAACAATGCTACAGACAATAGGAACTATACCGTGAATAGTCATCACACCAAAAATGCTGCATCGTATTGTTTGACGCTGCAGAACAGCATAAATTTGTACAATTTATATGCTAACAATGAAAAGCGTGACGCAACCAAAGAAGAAAGTGCAACAAGCAGTACTACTGGCAGGATTGCTGACCAAAAAGACATTGTAGGTAATCCAGAAGAAAAGTCTACCGTAGCTTCAACTAAACTTAGTACAAACTATCATTGCAACAAGAATGACCTTCAATATAAACACCACAACTATTCCAAATCATATGATAGTCAACCGGATTGTAAACTAGATTTCCCATATGATCCTGCTGATAGTGATGATCCGGCCGATTCCTTGAATGATAGTGTTTTTCAAGCAAATCAACCAGCTTTAGAAAACAGCGTTAGGCCGGAGCATGCAAGTCCTACCGCCCCAGATCACCACGCGCGGCGACCTATGAATGCTTTTCTGATATTTTGCAAGCGCCATAGAACCATAGTAAGGGATCGTCATCCAAATTTGGAAAATAGGTGAGTCATTACTTTAATATATGCACATTTTTGTTCTTACTAAAATGAGAATCATCGTTTCAAATCAGGTCGATCACCAAAATCCTTGGCGATTGGTGGGCAAATTTGGATAAAGATCAAAAATTATGCTACACGAATCTCGCAAAGCAGGTTAACATTATTTATTATAATTTTATCAAAGATACTCAAAATACTTATTTGGTGTAATACTTAATCCTTCAACAGTACAAAGATGCCTTCTTCACTGCTCACCCGGACTTCAAGTGGTATAAGTTACCAGCTCCACCACTACGCCCTCAAGGTATGCGACCAGTAAAGATAGAATCGACCGGTTTAAGTTCGGATTTTGATTATTACGATGAAGTTCTGTACAATACAGTCGAACCAACGTGTGAAGTGGAACCCGAAATTGAACAACGCACAACTGTCACCACCAGTGAGTTTATCACCACCGACAATGATTTTACAAACGATACACCAAAACTAGAGTCGAGTCCTAATCCGAAGGAATTGGAAATGGGTGTCTTCAAATTAGCAGATGAAGCGCAAATGGGAAGTTTGAACAGCCTTATGACAGATTCTTACGAAGAAAAGACAAATCAAAACGGTAAGTAAGCTTTATTACCACGGATGTAGTTGACACCTGCGAGAAAATGCTAGGACTAAAATGTTTAGAATCGGTTGACTGAACACGTTTGAAGTCTAACGGCAAGTCATTCGAACCATAGGAATTCTTTCATTTTCATTTTTCATTTTGTGATGTACAAGGGGGTCGAGGGCCAAGTCACCGATGCGAAATTTCACATCGTCCATAATACATCAGGGAGGGGAAGGGGAGTGAGCATCACAGCATCTTTAACCCATGGGGTCAATTAAGTTCTGCGTGGTTTGTGGTAAACCGGCTGCTCAGGGATTATAGGAAAGTAAAAGGTTTGGGCAGGTTTTTTTCTGTAAAAAGTTGTATATCGTTGAACATTTGCCTAATTTGCTTGGCCTCTCGTCATATGGAGTTTCGTTCGTCACATAGCTAGCGAAAAAGATAATACAATAAAACATTTTCATTTCATTTTCGTTTTCAAGCACAGAAGGGGGTCACAGGGCCAGGTCTCCAGCGATGAAAACCACTGTCAGGGAAGAAGTATATATTTGGTATCACAGAATAATAACCACAGGGGTCAAGTGAATCCTGCTTAAGATACGGGAAGAGGCTGTTGAAAATAGGGGATAGTCAGAGTGAAGGAATAGTAGGAGACAGAAAGTGAAGCAAGAGAGAGAGAGAGAGAGGCGTTTGATTGCTGAAACGAAACCGGAATAATAGTTTGGTGATTAGTACATTTTAGCAATTGATAAGCTCAACTATGAATAAGTTCTCATCTGTTTCTTCTCCTATTGGTTGTTGTTGCACTGGTACCGCAAGTTACTGTCATCCAACTTGCTTTTCGATCTCATCCACTTACTGTTGATTACAATTTTGAAAGCATTTGCCACTTCTCAAGTGTCTGCAGAGATAAATTCGATGATACAAATCTAGCTTTCCTGTTGACTCCAGTATACCAAAAAAGAAACAGATATATAGTCATTAAAAAGTGATATTATCAAAACGAAATGGCTATTCAGTATTGTTCAACGGATGTGAAATGAAGAAACATCGGAATTAAGCATGTTTGGAAGAAACAACGAGATGATAAGTTCAATTTCAAATACATTTGTTAGCCTTGCGTTATTAAATTTTTCAATAAAGCATCTCAGTCAACTTATGAAACATCGACTCATGTTCTATGCTAATATTAAAAATGTTTCGTCATATCACATCTTCAAGTGATCTTTGTAAGCCACTTATTTTGTTCAAGCCCTTTTGAACAAGATGAGGTGAAATAAGGAGCCCAGTATTTTAGAACTAGGATTCAAACAACAATGACATGATGAATGTCATCACTTACTCCTACTTGATTTCCGTCTCGACCAACCTGGCGGAACGTCACCCAATTCCTTACTGAAGCAGTTCAGACAATAATCATGCGTTATTGGCAACAAAAACAAGAGACAGAAGAGAGAAAAAAAGAAATTAGAAAAGAGACAATAACAATGTAATTATTAATGTGACTTGATGAACAGAATTCTAATAGACACTTTCGCCTACCACCAAGAGTAACATTAAAGTAGGAAAGAAAAGTTAGTAATAATACATAACTACAATATAACTAATCTACGCAGATGAACGTTGGTTTCAGGGTCTTGTTAGTGCTAGAATTGTTAGTATAGACCCGTACTTAAGCCCTGGCGGTCCCTCTAACAATAGTGATAGGCAGCTGTAGTTAAATCATGCGCAACTGTTTCTATAGCTATGTTAAAGGTATGATAAATCAAGTTTCGAAAAAATAAATAACTTAAATAATAGAAATATCTCAGCTATAATTACTAGTATTAATCAGAAGATCGAATATATCGACACTTGACGAATCATCGTCAAACCCTTCATCCTTGGCCAGGGTAGTCATTCGAACCATAGGAATTCTTGGAACCAAATTGTCTAGGCCTTGATTCTTGCCCTTCAGAATTAATGTTTCGATTAGTATGTTCACCAGCTTCTTCAGCCTAGCCTTGTGCCACTCCAAAGTGGTTGCAACATGATGTTTATGGGGTGACAAACCGAACTATTATAGAGAACTCAATTGGATAATTTATTTGTACGAATCAACATTTTGAATCTAGTTATTGAGCGTTTACGTCTTTGTTTTTTCGTAGCTATTTATCATATTGGCTCAGCCAAGCATGGTTTTTGTAGTTCTGCACAATGTTTAGAAAAAAATATTTGGAAGAGTTACTTTATTCGACACGGTGAATTAAAAAATTCTTATGACATCGTAATGAATCTTGTCAAAATATCTACTGAGATTATTTCATTTCTAATACCTTACATCTCCTTTTAAAACTATGATATGCTTAAAATCAGAAAAAAAAACTGTTTTTCACTAACGTTTGCATAAAAACTGGGCTTTTTTCGAGACAGATAATTGCTTTTGATAAATTTCCCATGGAAGGTAATTAATTAAGCTTACTTGCAAAAAGTTCTACGCCCTTGCAAGCGGCCTTCCGGCAGTTAACCGGAACATTCGCGATGGCGGACAAAAACATGCATGTAGGCATGTTTTTGAGTCCTTTTTTTTGTTCTATTTATCAATACCTCCTCAGTTTTCGCGACAAAATTGTTCTGTATATTTTACGCTTCAGGTTGGCCCAGATTTTCGATGGGACGCAGCTGGGAGACGTTGGGCGGGTTCGCCTACTTGGGTACCACATGGATATTCAGCCGCTCTATCTCCTCCAACGATCGCTTCGAGTAGTGGGCTGATGCCAGATCCAGCCAGAACACCGCGTCTTCGACCTTATGATATTAACGTAGGACTACGTTTTTTTTCTATACCGGGTGTCATTTCAAAATTTTGAAAAATGAGAGCGTTACGCAAAAGTGAAAGGTTTTTGAACGCTTATACCACTCGTTCGACTAAACAGAATGACTTCATGCACACGCCATTTGATCAGAAAAACTCACCACTTTTTGGCATTTAAATTCAAAAGAAGTTCCATCAGTATAATTAGTTCAATTTTCAATTCAAAATGACCTACTTTTGCTTGACCATACAAATTTGCATATCAACAGATAGAACAATTTGTTTTCCCTAACACAGTCGTAGTAAACGGGTAGCAAAGGTCTTCTTCTTCTTCAAAATAATTTATCTTTGTTGCCAGTGTCTGATTTTTCAATTGTGGCCCGTCCCCTATTATTAAATTTGCTTCGTTCTGCATTTTCGTGATTCCCTTCTTTCTTGGCTATGCTATCAACGCTAGGATATAGTCGCGGGCGAACGAAATTGGTTCAGTGTTCGCAGACAGTCGGTTCGAACGAGGCTTTTCTTTCAATCAAGCAATGCCGGATATATAACGGATGAAATCTAAAGGTTTTTTTTTTTCATTAGGGCGAATCTAACGTTGAGAGACTCTCTCTGGTCTCGTTCTCTTTCATTTATTACAGCGACGTTATCAAACTTTCGAGGCATCCTATAGTACAGATCGAAGAACAACAGTGCTGGCTTGCGTGCACTACAAATAGTAGAATGAAAAACGTAAAGGTGATTTGAATATTAATGAAAGAGAAAGTAATCAAAGAGAGTCTCTCAATGTTAGATTCGCCCCAATGAAAAAAAAACCTAGAATTATTTTCCAATGCGTTATATTATCAGTGTCCTTTTCAGGACGATCAATTGACTTTGAAAAAACATAATAATTGCAAAGAGTTGGATTTTAAGAGTTGATAAATTATACAACTTCATTATGTACCCAAATACTCAAATCCCCTAGTTCAATAATTATCAACCATATGTGTTATGGTATGTATTTATTATTTGAATAATACGATTATTGCTATACACCAACGCAGTCTTACGAGAATCTCGCGGTTTTATCCCTGATATAACCCACCCCTAATTTTTCTTGATGAACGACGCAACTTCCGGCAGGCATTTCGTACTATAAATTTCCCCGCTCACTGTCACGGAGCGAAAGAAGAGCGACTTTGACATTCCCTTCTCGTTGATTGTCAGCCACAGCAGCACCTTCTTGTGAAACTTGGTGTGTGAAATGAACTTCACTTCGGAGCTCACTGCCTTCGTGGGGGAAATAAAATACGAAGTGCTTGCCAGCCGTTGCCATACGGGGTGAGATAAGTCTTGTCGTCCATCACCACCGTCACGTCGGTATTCACCGGGAAAATCGAGTTGCCGCTGTGTCAGTGCCTGCAGTTCTGAAACCAGTGGACGTGACTTCCACTTCCTGACATATATTTTCATGTTCGGAAGGTACTTTTTCACTGTTTGGCCTGTTGAACCGACTTCCATGCCAAGCACACGCACCGATGTAGCCACTTTTTCCTCGGTCTTAACAGCATCCTTTGGTGCTTCTTGTCGCTCAGGGTCGTCCGTCCGGAACCGGCCTTTCTTTCGATGCTCTGATTGTTGTCTAATAGCGCCAAGATGTTGTAGATGCAGGAACGGGCTGTAGGAACGGGTCCAAAAAGTGCCGCACGATGTCTGTTTTCGAACGCGCAGACTTCTAAACGGAGTTGCTTCACTGTTTTTGCCACCACGGTTAGAGTTCGACTGATAGAGCTGTCGAATTTTGTCTGCTGATTCATGGGTTACTATGATTGATGCTGCATGGACAGTTTTGTCAGTGCGGGTGAAGGTAAAACCACGAAAAATCGGCAATTTTTGTAAATTTTTTTGATGCAAACGTTACATGTCTATATGACAAACAAATTTAAAGTTGTTTATGGGTACTACTCAATTCTAGATCCGTAGGCCCTTATCAGAGGTCTTTCCACAATGAAGATTTTAACCTTTTGATGCACAATTTGTCAAATCAACACGAAAGAAAGACACCACGCGAAGAGTAATACGAAAAAAAATCCACTATTCTCGTCAGACTAATTTTTTTTATTAAATTTATAAAAAAATTAAATAATGCCTGGAAATGTAGTTATAAATCTTAAAACCGCATTTCGAAGTTTGAGCAGCGTGTCTCTGAGGTGAAATAATCGAAAAATAGATTCAATGGTATGATGATTTTCGATGTCAGATGATGTTTCCTTTTCTCTGCAAATCGAACCATCAATAATGATGCTAAGAATGCAGCCATCGCTAGATAGCACACGTTTCCATGACTTAGTCTGATTCCGAATATTTTTGAAAGCGGAATTTCATTGGCATTGGTGCATGTAAAAGAATCATTTCATGTTAATATTAATTGTATTTTTTTGTGTGCGGTTATCTAGCTGGAGCTGCGTGACAGCTTAATTGTCAAGACTAGACTTTTTCCCAATGTCACCTTTACCACAAAGAACAGACATCCAAACTATAATATATTTCTCAAAAAAACTTGTGTTAGGATTCAAATTAAAATACGTTAAAACACTATTGCCATCTCTCGGGCTTTGGATACTTGCGATTTTTAATCGAACATGGGTAAGATTCGTTGACCGTGTGGTGAAAGAACTGAACTGCCAAAAAAATTTAGTTGATGATAAAGATTTCAAGCTGGTCAATGGGTGGTGATGCCAGCGCCGCCACGCTATTACCAGTGCATTACGATTATGAAATGGCCGTTAAATTTCTTACACAGTTTTTGAATTTGACTTGGATGTCTGTTCTCTGTGCCTTTACTACGACCCATACCTTAGAAGTTCTAGCCTATGTTAGCCGCTTGAACACTATTTGATGTGATCTCCAGGCCGTACGCAGTACTGGCTAGATTTCAAAAAGTCTTGTAAATTACCAAACAATAATTCTTAGGGACAACATTCGACCTTTGATCACAGAGAACAGAGATCCAGGCTCGAACATGTTTTCCCAATTTACTGTGTAAATTTTTAAAAGCAAACCTATTCTGTTAGAAAAACTACGCTTCCTAGTCTAGGTTTCACCTAACTAAAATTTACAGACTATCAAATCTCGAGGCGGGCAAGTGGCGCCATCAACACACGATTCACGAAAAGTAACGGAAACGAGTAATTTTAAATTGGCGTTACAGCAATTTACACACGGAGGGCACTCCAGCTTGGATTTCTCTGTGCTGTGATGAAGTCTATGTTGACAACTAGTAGTACTAAAGTCAACTTCAAGAAGTATTCCAACAAGCGTAGGCATAGTATTGATGATTCATACCGCGAATCAAATCTCCTGACAGCCGTCAATTGCAATGCTTTGCCTATGTTGGCTACTCACAGCGATGTGGTATCTCCTAATAATACTTTAAAACTTTAAAATAGCATGTAATGAGCTTCCATTTTAAGGTGTGTTATAAGGGTCAGTCAGTCGGTTTGTCTTATGTCAATGGCCTCCATGTCAAAAGTGGATATCGATGATTTTAATTATGGCTGAGTATCATTTTCTTTCTCATTACATACGGCTTACGGTTTCCATGATTCTTCCTGATTTATAGAATTTGGATTATGCAGCATTCTACTCTTGCAAACCGGAATGGACACTCGTTGCTTCAGGGTGACCCAGGTGATACGGTCAAAATTTGGTCAAGGGAAAACGCGTGTAAATCGGTGAAATCGTTTATTTAAAAAATCAAATTAAATTTCTTTTTCAAGTTCAATTAGTATAAAATTCAGGAAAAATATTCAGTTAGGCTTCCACTTTTCCAAATCCGAATTGCCGGGCCTTACGCTTGACCCCTGCCATCAGATTTTGTACAGCCACCTTGTCCACCTTCTTCGCCGCAGAAAGCCAGTTTGCCTTGAACTGCTGCTCGTCCTTAGCAGTTTTTTTGGTCTTCTTCAGGTTCCGCTTGACAATAGCCCAGTATTTCTCAATTGGGCGGAGCTCTGGCGTGTTGGGAGGGTTCTTGTCCTTGGGAACCACCTGCACGTTGTTGGCGGCGTACCACTCCATGGCCTTTTTACCGTAATGGCAAGATGCCAAATCCGGCCAAAACAGTACGGAACAACCGTGTTTCTTCAGGAAAGGCAGCATACGTTTATTCAAACACTCTTTCACGTAAATTTCTTGGTTGACAGTCCCGGAAGCTATGAAAATGCTGCTTTTCAAGCCACAGGTACAGATGGCTTGCCAAACCAGATATTTCTTTGCGAACTTTGATAGTTTCGTGTGCTTGAAAATATCTGCTACCTTTCCCCTTCCTTTTGCCGTATAAAACTCCTGTCCCGGAAGCTGCTTGTAGTCGGCTTTGACGTAGGTTTCGTCGTCCATTACCACGCAGTCAAACTTCGTCAGCATCGTCGTGTACAGCCTCCGGGATCGCGCTTTGGCCGTCGTATTTTGTTTATCATCGCGATTTGGAGTCACTACCTTCTTGTAAGTCGATAGTCCGGCTCGTTTTTTTGCTCGATGCACGGCTGTAGACGATACACCCAGCTTATTTGCGGCATCTCGGAGATATAGGTTAGGGTTTCGCTTGAAACTACCGGCAACTCTCTTTGTCGTCTCAGCGGCTTCCGGTTTTCGATTTCCCCCCGATCCAGACTTCCTGGCTGTCGACAAACGTTCCCCAAACACTTTAATTACATTTGTAACGGTTGATTTGGCAACTTTTAGCGATTTTGCCAACTTTGCGTGCGAGTAGCTCGGATTTTCGCGATGCGCGAGCAAAATTTTGATACGCTGCTCTTCTTGCTTGGACGGCATTTTGACAACTGAAGAGTGAATTCCAAAATCAAAATAGGAGCAACATTCTACACACACACACCTTCAAAATGAGGGGTGTTCAGGTTTTTTAAATGCAAAATTGAAAGAAATACGTCAAGTTGATATTGACCAAATTTTGACCGTATCGCCCTTTAATAGAGATGAAGAGCATAGGAAACAGAATAGATCTATCGACATTGCCCAGTGAACAAGCGAACGGTACAGTTCGTTCGGTCCGCTTTCCGTTGCTTTGGAAGCTTTTCACGAGTTGATTCAATTCTTCAGTTCAATATTTTTTCGCGATCGCGAGTGAAATCGAGTCCTGGTTTTATTAAGAAGAAAAGGTTGTGTGATAAACAGTGCAGCAACGTAATTAATTGCAATTAGCAATATTACGACGATCGAAAAGCCATATTGCTCCGCATCTATACGGCACGCACACCAGCAGTCCATCGTGTGTAGCCTGCATTAGTTCATCTGATAACCACCACCGACCAGTATCACCAGTGTCATTATCATCATCGTTCATCCCCACGCCTAGCCGGTGCACGCGGCCACTCATCGTAGCTCGGCAGCAGCAGCACATTCGTCGCCCGGCTGCAGTAGATCCGTTATACATATAAGATAAATTTTTGTTTCCTTCTCTTCTGAATACAAGAAGCGTTATTTTTATAGTGTGTGTGAGTGTATGGGAGTGATTGAGAGTGTTTGAGTGTGTGCTTAGCTTTAATTTTTTTTTCTGTGTTTAGTTATAGGTATATAGATTCAGTGGTTGAGCGTCATAAGCTCCCACGAACGAGCCATGGATGATTTATCGCAAGATGAATCATCTATGGCGCAAAATGATGGGGTAGCTCATACAGTTACCCGATCACGTGCATATCCAGACAGTTCAACTGGTCCTTGGGTTGTCTATTTTCAGCCCAAATTGAAACCTCTGAATGTCTATCAAATTTCGAACGATCTGACCAAACGATTCTCGGCCGTGACCGAGACAATTAAAGTCAGGCCGAATAAACTTCGGGTCGTTGTGTCCAACCTCAAGCAAGCTAATGAGATTGCTGTCTCCCAGCTCTTTACTCTAGAATATAGAGTGTATATCCCAGCTCGGGGTATTGAAATTGAAGGTGTGGTCACCGAAACGAGTCTAACCCCTGAGATCCTGCTTAAGCGGGGGGTTGGTCGATTTAAGAACCCCCTGCTTCCCCCAGTTCAGATACTGGATGTGCGCCAACTAGGCTCAGTATCGACCAATAAGGGCGAAAAAAAGTTCACACCATCAGACTCGTTTCGCGTGACCTTCTCTGGCTCAGCCCTCCCTCAATACGTTGAGTTGGGAAAACTTCGGCTACCTGTGCGATTGTTTGTACCTCGGGTCATGATCTGCCAGAAATGCCAGCAGATGGGACATACGACCTCCCATTGCGGCAATAAAGCGCGCTGCTCCAACTGCGGGGAGAAGCATGAGGATGGCGCATGCGCAGACAGCACACCTAAATGCGCTTTTTGTAAAGGAACTCCTCCTCATGCTCTCTCATCGTGCCCGGCGTACAAACAACGCGGGGAAAAATTAGAACGCTCGCTGAAACAGCGTTCAAGGCAATCTTTTGCTGAAATGGTGAAAAAGCCTCACCATCACCCGATGCCAATACAAATCCCTTTGCTCCTCTGTCAGATGACGAGTCTGACTTTGATTCGGCTGAAGAGGGAACATCATTCACCTTTCCGGAAGGTGCTTCAAGGAAGCGAAGACGCGTCCGCCCACGGAAAGTTGCTGAAAAGAAGCCCGAGACCAGCTTGCCCAATTCAAGGAAAGGTGGAAAAAAGGAAAATCCTAATCCACCTGGTTTTCGTAGTACTAACTACACCCAGGACTTTCCATCTCTCTCGGGGACATCCAAAACCCCTGAAGCCCCAATTTTAAGAACAAAAGCCCCTCCTCTAGTGGGCTGTTCTCATTTGATGACATTGCCGAAGGTATCTTTAAGTACCTCGAAATTTCTGACCCTCTCAAAAGCATTGTTTTGGCAATGCTTCCCACTGTGAAAACTTTTTTGCAGAAATTAACATTAAAGTGGCCCATCCTTGCAGCTATCATTTCCTTCGATGGATAATTTTCCAAATGAGGTCAGGGATTTGATCACTGTTCTACAGTGGAATTGTCGAAGTTTGATTCCTAAATTGGAATCTTTTAAATTTTTAGCTCACACTACCGGTTGTGATGCATTCGCTCTTTATGAAACATGGCTCTCTTCAGAAATCTATCTTCCGATTCATGATTTCAATATTATTCGTCTTGATCGTGAGGATTCGCGTGGAGGAGGAGTACTTTTGGGGATCAAAAGTGCTACTCCTTCTATAGAGTGAATTTTCCTCCAATTCCAGGTATTGAAGTTGTCGCATGTCAGGCTGTTATTAAAAATAAAAGCCTTTGCATTACTTCCGTTTATATTCCTCCAAGAGCCTCCATTAACCGAAAACAACTCTCAGATGTTTGTTCGGTTCTTCCTGCTCCGCGGTTGGTCATGGAGATTTTAACTCTCACGGTACAGGCTGGGGAGAACTGTACGATGACAACCGGTCTTCCTTGATATATGACCTCTGTGACAACTTCAATATGACAGTTCTTAACAATGGAGAAGTAACACGTTTGGTACATCCTCAGTTGGCAGTAGATTAGACCTCACACTTTGTTCGAATACATTATCGTTGGATTGCACATGGAATGTGATTCAAGATCCCCACGGTAGTGATCACTTGCCCATAAAAATTTCGGTTGCCACCGGGTTCAATCCGTCGAAATCTGATAACGTCACGTATGATCTTACCCGTCACATCGATTGGACAAAGTTTAGGACAGCAGTAGATGAAGCCGTAACGACGGTCGAAAGGCTTTCACCGCTGGAAGAGTATAACTTCCTCTCCAACCTGATCTTAGACAGCGCGCTTCAAGCTCAAACTCGACCAGTTCCAGGGACGTCATCTCGCAGGAAACCTCCTTCTCCATGGTGGGATCAGCAATGCACCGAGGTTTACCGTAAAAAGTCCGACGCGTTTAAAGTTTTCCGTAGACGTGGAACACCTGAGCACTTCGAAGTATACACGGCTCTCGAACGTGAACTTAAGAGCCTCATCAAGGCCAAGAAACGCGGTTACTGGTGAACATTCGTGAACGGGCTATCGCGCGAAACGTCGATGAGTACTCTTTGGAACACGGCGCGAAGGTTGCGTAACCGAACTACGAACAACGAGAGCGAAGAGTACTCGGACCAATGGATCCTCAAATTCGCGCGAAAAGTTTGTCCAGATTCTGTGCCGGCACGGATGATTCCTCGCGAAAACACGTATTCGATAGATGAGATTAGCCAACCCTTTTCAATGGTAGAGTTCTCTCTCGCACTCCTTTCGTGTGGCAATACGGCTCCAGGCGCTGATAGGATCAAGTTCAACTTGCTCAAGAACCTCCCAGACGTCGCGAAGAGGCGCATGTTGAACTTGTTTAATCAGTTTCTAGAACTCAACATTGTACCGGATGATTGGAGACGGGTGAGAGTTATTGCCATTCAAAAACCTGGTAAGCCCGCGTCCGACCACAACTCCTATCGACCCATCGCGATGTTATCTTGTATTCGAAAGTTGTTGGAGAAAATGATCCTTTTCCGTCTGGACAAATGGGTTGAGACGAACAACCTGCTTTCAGATACTCAATATGGTTTCCGTAGGGGTAAGGGAACGAACGACTGTCTCGCGTTGCTTTCCACAGATATTCAGTTAGCTTTTGCTAAAAAGAGCAAATGGCTTCTGTATTCTTGGACATAAAGGGGCTTTTGATTCAGTATCTGTTGAAGTTCTTTCAGATAAACTCCACGCTTGTGGCTTTTCACCATTAATGAATAATTTTTGTACAATTTGCTGTCAGAGAAACATATGAGCTTTTCTCATGGAACCTCTACAGCTTCACGATTTAGCTACATGGGTCTCCCCAGGGATCATGTTTAAGCCCCTTTTGTATAATTTTTATGTCAAAGACATTGACGGTTGTCTAGGTGACAACTGTACGTTGAGACAACTTGCAGATGACGGCGTAGTGTCTGTCACGGGACCCAATGGGGTCGATCTGCAAGGACCCTTACAGGATACCTTGGACAATTTGTCTACTTGGGCTCTAGAGCTAGGTATCGAATTCTCTACGGAGAAAACTGAGTTGGTAGTTTTTCTAGGAAGCATAACCCAGCACAACCGAAGCTTCAAATTTGGGGTAAGCCGATAGCTCATTCTATGTCATTTAAATATCTTGGGGTCTGGTTCGATTCAAAGTGCACCTGGAGATCCCATATTGAGTATGTGAAGCGAAAGTGCCAGCCAAGGATCAACTTTCTCTGCACAATTACCGGAACCTGGTGGGGAGCTCATCCACAAGATCTTCTAACGTTGTACCGGACAACGATTTTGTCGATTATGGAATACGGTAGTTTTTGTTTTCAGTCAGCGGCTCGGTCGCACTTCATTAAACTGGAACGTATTCAGTATCGGTGTCTTCGTATCGCGTTAGGTTGCATGCACTCGACTCACACCATGAGTCTTGAAGTGCTGGCTGGCATGTTGCCACTCTCGGATCGGTTTACAGAATTATCTCTCCGGCTCCTCACCAGGTGTGAAGTTATGAACCCCCAGGTGATCGAAAATTTTGAGAAGCTCCTTGAGTTGAACCCTCAAACACGCTTCATGACCTTGTACCATTTGTACATAACACAGGATGTCAGCCCTTCGCCGAACATTTCCAATCGTGTTTGCTTCTCCGATTTCGACAATTCGGTTCATTTTGATTTATCCATGAAGCTGGAGCTTCGTGGAATCCCAGAGCATCATCGTCCTATGATTGCTCCGGTGATATTTGCTGCAAAGTTTGGCCAAGTTGATTCCACTAAATCGTTCTTCACTGACGGATCTTTGATAGAGGAGTCAGCAGGCTTTGGTATATTTAATGAAATTTATAGCGCCAACCGTAAACTTCAAGCCCCTTGTTCCGTGTATGTCGCTGAATTAGCGGCAATACATTTTACGCTAGAAATTGTTGCCTCATTACCACCGGATCAGTACTTCATTTTCACGGATAGTCTCAGTTCTATAGAGGCTATTCGCTCCTTGAGGCCGGTAAAGCACTCCTCGTATTTTCTCATGAAAATACAGGAGCTTCTAAGTGCTTTATCTTCGCGTTATTTTATCATCACCTTTGTATGGGTCCCATCTCATTGTTCAATTCCGGGCAATGAGAAAGCGGACTCGCTTGCAAAGGTGGGCGCTATGGAAGGCGATATTTGTGATCGACAAATCGCCTTCAACGAATTTTTTCCTATTTTTCGTCAACAATCACTCGTCAGCTGGCAGTATAAATGGAGTAAAGGAGATTTGGGGCGATGGCAACATTCTATCATCCCAAAGGTGTCGAAGAAATCTTGGTTTAGGGGGATGGATGTGGGTCGAGACTTCATTCGTGTCATGTCTCGCCTCATGTCCAATCATTATTCTTTGAACGCTCATTTATACCGGGTTGGGCTGAGCGACAGCAATCTCTGTGAATGTGGACAAAGCTATCAGGACGCAGATCACGTTATTTGGTCTTGTTCTGAGCATCGTGAGGTCAGATCAGGGCTTTATGATTCCCTTCGGGCTCGAGGTAGACAACCCAATGTGCCCATTCGAGATATTTTGGCTGTACGTGATTTGGAGTACATGAAACTCATTTATGTGTTTTTGACTAACATTAGCATTAGATTGTAGTTAGTTTAACATGTATGTTTAGTATAAGTTTTTTTTTTCTGTGTTCGTGTGTTTTTTTTTTCTCTTTCAAAAATGTTCGAATAAAAAGAAAACCAAAAGTTGTGTAGTTATAAGTGTTTCAATAATTTAGAATTTAAATTTAATGTGTTATGTAAACCATACTTTAAATTCCCACCCTCTTTCCCATCCGTAATTTGTAATTCCTATTAACCTCGAGACGGCCGCGAGTAATCGGCTCTATCCTCCTAACTTTAGTTTTAAGATAAATGATGTATAAAAGTATGAAAATTTGGCTCTGTAAAGTTTATTCGATTGAGCCTGTACAAATAAATGATTATTAAAAAAAAAAAAAAAAGATCTATCGTGATTAGTTGATATTCAATTGATTTTGAGTTAAATTTAAATGGAAGCAAAACTAAACTGAAATGAATTCGAAACGAAACCGAAATCGAAACGGAACTGAATTGGAATTGAAATGGAATTTTGGTCTGAATATCTTAATGTACTGTTTTTTAGGCATTGAGTTCATGTCTAACCATTTCAGACTAAAACTAACTTTTTTTTCAATCTCTATCTATCTTATCTAAATCTCCAAAACAGCATTCAAATCTATTGCATCCATTCCATTCTGAATCTTCTCGTACAGTTTTGTGATTACACGCATATTGGAGGCTTGTCATGAAATCTATTTAAACGGTAAAAAAAAACGATATTTGATTGCTATTTACATTGTGGTGAAATATAAGGTATAATTGTGATGATGTTATAGCACGAATTGCTACAATCAACTCAACGATCGTAAAAATAACAAGCAAGCAAATGGTTGGTGTTAGCGACTTAACGAGCAATGCCGAGAGAATAGTGTTTATAGATTTTCAAGCATATGTCTATAGCTTTTTGAAAACTAGGGAGTTAGCACGATACCACGTTGCTGGAGTTTTTATTGTCTTCTCCATTGACAACTATGAATTGATGGTAGTTCGTGCTCGCGCCATGACCTCAGCAGTTTAGCTAATGCTGTTTGTAGTTCTAAAGGTCCTTAACGTTTCGTGATTCCTTTCCATCGCTGAAAGCCCGCAGCTTTCCCTTAAGACCCCTCATTACATTTTGTGCAATGGTGAAGCCGACCTTTTTGGGTCACTTTCATCCATTCTTTCTTCAACCTCAGCTCGTTCTCAAACACCTTGGACGAATTTCGAACTTTGGCCTTCATTATGGCCCCACATCTTTCCTGGTGAATTTGGGGGGTTGCCGGTTTTGGGTACAAAAACAACGTTATTTTCTCTGTACCAATCCAACGTCGATCGCGCGTAATGGCATGATTCCGGGTCCGGCCAAAATAATGTCTAGCCTCCGCGGGACCGCAGATAGGGCAACAGATGCTTCTGCAGGCACTCGGTGCGGTAAATTTCGCTGTTGATGGTATCCGTTGTGATGTACGGTTTACTCAGTTTACCGCATTGGCCTGCCAGAGTAAGTATTTTTTGGTGGATTTGTCTTCTTTCTTCTTCCTTATGGCTGCCGGAACATCAAACCGTGATTTGGCAACGTAGAACTCCAGCTCGAACTTTTTGAAAAGTTTCTTCTTGGCAGATGAGACAATAGTGAGCGTAACTGATTATTCTTATTTTTATAATATTTTCCATTTACAAGATTTTACGGAGATGCACAATAGAGATGTTCAAAAGGAACCCGACTAGAAAAACATAACATAAAAATAACGAAATTCTAACAACCTACTTAAGTAACTATTTCAACTAACAGTAAGAATGCTATTGGGACCACTCACAAAGTGTGATGGTGGTTTTATTAACAAAGCAAGGTAAATTTTAGGTGATGCTTGGGAGTCGACTTTGAACCGACTTAAACCAACAAAATCAATGTCACAATATCCCACATATTTGAGTTTATTTGTTTTGTATCTCAGTCAAGGCTTAAAGAAAGAGTATTGTCTCATATACAAGGATGCAACCAGCAAAGGGACCTTCCACTAGTTTCCTTTCCTAAGATACTCGTGGAGGTGCATGGGTGTATACGGCTTTATGGCGACGTGTATTAAACTTGTATTCCTTTCCATCCCAAATTGATCTACCTATAACACCAGGAGTTGTACATTGAGAGCTCCCAGGTGACATTCGGTTGGTTCTTTGTGCAACATCAGCTGACCTGGAACAGTCACGGAGTACCAAACCGCTGGTGCTCATGCTCATGGTTATGCTGAACAGCATCCTTAATGTTGGTTTAATCCGTCCAAAGCGGTTCTAAAGCATTTTTAAAAATAAGTTGTTTTGGCAATGAAAAACCATCATAACCCTCAACAGCATCCTTACTGATAGTATAAAGCGATTATTTTTACTAAGGACTGTATCAAAAATATGTTATCCATATATTTTTCTTTCAAATCATATAAAAACGTTGTTTTTTTTTCAAAAAAATAGGCAATTCTTTATTGTACGGGATTGAACTTATACATTTTGAAGACCGTCATGCGTACCGTAGTTAATAGTATTCTTTAACGAATTTACGAATTTTTTATCGAACACTTTTCATCATGTTCCGGACAGGTGTTTAGTCACATTTTTTGAACTCTTTAACAAGCATGGGAAAAATCGGTTCTCTTTGCACTCATTTCTCACTCATACGCATCAACCGTCAGTTGTGAGCCGTGCCACGTTTGAGTTACTCCGATTCTTTTCATAACTCTAGACAAAATAGTCAATAGGTCGAAAGTAACATTTGTAAACAATGACCTCTTGCGTATTTTTCTGGGATCTGCTTGCTCCCACAACCAAAATAGCACCAGAAACAGATATAAGGAGTTATTACCTTCCCATCGGTAGTAGATATAGATGTAAGCAACCTGGCATTTCCAGGAAATTTACGTTTTAAGTCATTGTTTACAATTGTTCCTTTCGACCTTTTGACGATTTTGTCTAGAACTATTCTGCTTTCATTCTATTCGTACACGGAAGAAACAAAGTACCCATAATTAAGTTCATGTCATCCAACTCTGGAGTTCCGTGCGGGAAGCCAAATTTGAGTATATGCCATAGTACTCAAACTTGAGTAACTGTTTCCAACGTTTATGGTGGTTGGTTAAAATAAAGTGCCTTTCTCGTGATGATAAAATAAAAACATAAATTTTCTTGATATTTTATTGATTTGGTTTATTTCTTTATTTCTGCGATTTTTAACAATAACGGCTAGTATAGTATCGTAACATATTCATTGTTTTTCGTTATTTAAATCTGATATACGTCAAATAATAAAAGTATGCAAACGACTTCCATTTTTACTCAAACATGAGTTGTCAATGAAGCATTGAGTAATCTTTACCTATTGTGCAGAATCAAATTTACCCATCTCTCCAGTTCAACAACAGTACTCAAGTTTAGGTTTAAAAATACTCAATTCTAGGTACTTTGTTTCTTCCGTGTATAAAACATAATTGAGCAAAACTGGCAGCCGATCGTATATTGAATGAATCGGACTGAAGCAGTGTGGACGATTTTTACCCGCTGAATCATTAACGATTGCAATCAGTTTGTTTCAGCTGAGCAAGATTGGTTGAATCAAATCACTTGCACAAAATTTGTTTTGCATGGTTCTGTTTTCTTCGTTTATTCTTTCTACAGTTTTCGTTTTCGAGGATTCGTGTAGAACCGTTTGATAGGAAACATTCACAATCGCACAATAGCGTTCGATGGGTCAGAGCTGAGTCAAAGCTTTTCCGTAAGCCAACTTAGTTCTTGTGGCGTAATGTGCCGACACTAAATCCGGCCAAAACTGTGGAGGTGCACTACCCAGACAACCACAAGTCGTATAACAGTGTTCAAATAGTATCGTATATTCCTATATTTTAAGTCAATATCGCAATTAATTGTGGCCTTTATCGTGTTATATTTAAGTTGAATCGTAAAAGGTGCAAATCTTCGACTTATATACGATGTGTCATTTATTCATCGTACTGCGTTACAAACTACATCGGATAAACATTGCAAAGCTGTTTAAATCGAATTTGTTATTACAAATTCAATCGCATGCAATATCAAATGAACTCGTTAAAGAAAACAATGGAATTTGCACGTACCTATATGGCCTCCACTTCTGCACGTATAAGCCATATTCTTTGCATTCTGTACGATTTGTTTACTTACATATATGTTTGTATATCATAAAGACAACTTTCAATATACGTGCATTCTGGTTGTCTGGGTATGCCTCTGATATAAAGGTAGCAACTTTTTCTGCAGACAATCAGATTGTTATATTTACGCATTAATTGTTCCGGTTGTGTAAAAAAATGGTAGGCTTCGCAGGAACATACTGTTTGCCATACCAGCTCTTTCGAACCAAACTTTTCTGCTTGAATCGACCTATCTGCTTCCCTTACATCCTCCTCCACGACGCCAGCGTAATATTATCGTATCAGTAGAAAACCGAATTTATGGACTAGCGACAATCGATTTTACTGTCGATCCATACGTTGTACCTAATGTCGGAAGTAGCGCATTGTATAGCGCTTCATATGCGCCATACAGTTTACTAATTTCGACAATACGTATAACGTACAGAACGAGTGTAAAATCGATTGTCGCTGGTTGATAAATTCGGTTTTCAATTGAAACCATAATACTGTGGACCTTTAAGTCTTTTTCAGTCCTCTTTGACATAGGTCTCGTCGTCCATCAAAATATCCGCATGCTGTAAAACTCGCGAATGCAATTTTCGGTTGTTCCGTTTCTTGTTATTTTGAATCATTCTGACACTGATTCGCGCTCTATTGGTCAAATCAAATATCGACATTGATTTGTTCTTCCGAATTAGAGCTAGGTACCACTTTCCGATCCAGTTCAGCGTTGGAAGATCCGGGGTTTCTTCCTCTTCCTGGCAGTTCATCCAAAGACCAGTGTTTCCCAAACTTGGTTATGATGGATTTTACACTCGCGTGATGAATTCCAAAGCGCTGCGCCAATTGGCCCTTTCCATGTAGCCATATGTACAGAACCTTAATTTTTACGTGTTTCTTAATTTTGAAAATTAAGAATTCAAACCGTGCAAACAAGTAAACAAATGGAAGATGACAGTCGAACGCACAGCATGCCACGATGAACACATTAAATCCATCACAAATACACGCGTACAATGCTAATTTACGTGTATAGCTGTTTTTCTATACATTCCTTATTCGTACAAACTGGTTTAAATCGATTTCCGATAAATGTATAAATAATTCACTAACATCGCACGAATTCAGCGTATCGTTTATCAAAACGAACAATGCTGTCAAGCCAACCCATTTCAACATCCCAGTGATTTTTCGCGAAAGTCCAGGTGTTCTGGCCTTCCAATTAAGTTTGTATCACGTCAACAAGGGTAAGAATCTTTTATTGCCGATATTTCCACGGTCTTGAATCCACAGTTTTTACAAATTGATGTATGTTAGTAGTGTTAGTACCACGCATCATCATTGTGTGGTTACAGTTGAACTAGCAAAAACGTAGTAGCAAACTTGAACGGTCAATCATGCTCAATCGATGGATTATTTTATCTTAAATATCTAAGGCGGCGTTTTTGCAAGCTGAATTGCTGGACACCTTTGGGGTGATTCAAAAATGACGTCCATCAAATTTCAGGTTTTTCAACCCCCCTCCCCCCCCTCTGTCACACTTTGTCACAAATATGATTACCCCCCCCCCATTGGACGTCACACTTCTGAAAAAAGAATATATGCATATTGGTTTTATCGATTTCAATAATAACGTGTATTTTAGTTCAAATTGAATCATTTACATGTGTAAAGTTCTTCTGTCCACGGATAAGGGAAGTGTGTTTTGATGGAAATAACTGGCAGAGATAAGTCAAGATATTTGTTCGACATTTTTTCTTCTGCAAGATATTTTATACAACATTATTTCACGGTTCAGGAAAATTGTTCGGAACAATCAGAAAAACACCGTTTGTATGGCGAAAAACATCAAACCAACTTTTATGCGATTGCAAATTTTGATATATCGATATTGGATGTTGATCTCGAGATATGGAAAATTATATGGAAACATACATAATTTTTCTTGTAGAGAAGACGCGCAAAACATCATGCCTCGTAGAAAAAAGTTCTGAAAAATCTTGAAATTACTCAAAAGTCCGAAAAAGAATATGATCAGAAAGTGAAAAAGAAATGAAATCAGGAATATTCGAACAGAAATAATTGTTTTTGATTGCAAAATTTGATATTTAGAACAATAAAATTTGAAAGCGGTGAGTTTTTTGTTTTTGAAATATATCGAGGATTTTCGTGAGTTACATTGAACAGTCTAGGAAATTCCACTGATATTTTATACTGGGAGATCAAAAAATGATCGCACCTTGACATGGGTTTCAAAAAATCAATATTTCAATTTTGTGGGCAATTTTGGTATAGACGATGTTATTTTTCGATTTTCCTGAGCCCTAGAAATTTTTGTGTAAAAAATTTGAAATTTCATAATTTTTCAGTTTGCTGAGATAATTTAAAGCACTTTCCACCACAAGAATGTTTTCCTTAGACGATCAGTTATCGAATTTCATAATTTTACCCTATTTTGAAATTTCCATACAGGACTGAAATCATAATTTCTTGTTGATAATAAATTGATTGATTTTTTTTTTCGCAAAGGATGGTGTTTTATTCAAAGTTCCCGACAGTTTCTCTCAACGTTAAAATTGTGTGCAACACTTAGTCTAGATCATATTTTTTATTGCCAAGAAAATTTCAAGCACTTTTTGATTCCTTAATTATAAACTTTTTTAAAGTAGCAGGTTCTTCCTGACCGCAATCCTTAAGCACTGTCCCATATTCTATAAAATCAAGATTTCAAGATTTATAATATTTTTGTTACTTTCAAAATAGAATATGCTAACTGAAAAGATTGTTCGCGTACGTATTTATTTTTAACAATGCTGATTTTTTCTATAAAAAATGTACATGTTACTACAAATTCATAGCCTCACCTCTCTGCACAGCTGACGCTCCATGCTGACCAAGATCAACCAACGTCTTCAGCAACTAACGATTATTCCAGAAAGTATAAGCACAGACAGACGTTTAAGCAAGAGCAAAATTAATCGATAACTTTGTGTAAATTTTCAAATCACTAGCAAGCGCTAGCGTAAGCAACTGTTGCTTCACTAACGCTACGTAGTTCACTTGGTCGAGGTGCCTACTGATGAATGCCAAAGCATAAAAAAGTGCTCAGTTTTGTGTTACCTATCAAAATGCGCGGTCTTACTCCGGAACACCGAAAAGTATCGTGCACAAATGGTGCACTGTGAGCGGACTCTCCTTAAGAAAATTGGCCAAGGAAGAGAGTATAAGCGTCGGAGCTGTACGATCTGCGGATCGAAAATATAGAGAACAGTGTACGTTTTAAGATGCGCCAAAGAGTGGTCGGAAATCCGGTCCTGTTAGTCCGGATATCGATAAAAAGATCTGGGATGGCTACAAGCGAAAACCAGCGACTTCCGCTCGGGATGTTGCGAAAAACTAGGGACCTCGTCGAGTAACATCATGCGTGCCAAAGAAAGACTTGGGCTAAAAACATACAGAAAGCAGAAAAAACCCAAAAGAAACCCAAAACAGGCCACGTCCGTGAAACTACGGGCCCGCAAACTCTACGATTCGTTATTGTGTAGAAATCCTGGTTGTATAATAATGGACGATGTGAAACTAGATTACAAAACGCTTCCCGGACCACAATTCTGTACTGTAAGCGAAGACAAAGACATCCCCGAAACGGAGAAGGCAATTTTTACCGAAAAATTCGGAAAGAAGGTTATGGTTTAGCAGGCAATATGCGAGTGTGGTAAGACATCTAGTCCGTACATCACAACGGAGACGATGAACACCCAGAAATACGTTGAGGAATGTCTCCAGAAGCGATTATTGCTGATGATCAGGCAGCACGAAAGACAAGTAGAATGGTACAAAAGTCAAAATGTATGTTTCGTGCCGAAAGACATGAATCCGCCGAACTGCACGGAGTCACGGCCAATCGAGACTTTTTGGGCTTTAACCAAAGCAAAGCTTCGAAAATTCATAAAACCAGCGGACGACATCCAAATTTTTTAAAAGATTGACCAAAAGTGGTCAAAATGGTGGGAATTACCACTGTGTAGAAGCTAATGGGTCATTGTCAGCGACAGAGGCCAGGTCGTTCAGTACCATCCCAAAGCCAACTGGGTCGATTTGAAATCAACCGCCTTGAGCACTAACGCTACCACATTACTTTGACAGTTGTTTCGATTGTCTGTCTACACAATACCTCTAGCGAATAAAAGCGACCACAAAGTAACACTACGAATACTTTAAAATTTAGATCAGATAGCTTAAATTCTATTATTAATTAAGACACATTAAAATTGTAAGTAAAAGTTGAATTTATTTAAAATAATGTTAACTTAAAGTTGATATCTACAGTTCAGCACAAATATTGAAGAATATACAGTTAAATTAGCCGAAAAACATACGCAACAGAAGGTCTGCTGGCTTAAAAACCTTTAGTATATCTTTCGGTTTCGAAGCTTCCGTTTTCAAGGTGCTGATTTTCGATTTGAAAAGTTCTTCACAATAGGATTCGTTTTTTATATCTTGCCAGTATTCACACACCACGGTTGGCTTGTTAATTACACAGCGGGTATGCACGACAAAATACAACACAATAGGATTTTCAACAAAATCAAACTTCGACGAAGTTTCAGAATGAAGCACAGCTCATGCGGTTCGTGCTCATTGACGATAAGAACAGTAAATAAATTTTATGCACTCACACAACTAAGTAAAATGTGTATTTTCATTTACCGTACACCCAAAACTTTTAGACGCCTTTGTTTTCGTATTAACGCTGACAAATTTAGATTACCAAATGCAAAATTGTTGGATGTCACATTTTGATAACCCCCCTCCCCCCCCCTGTCACATATTGTCACAAATTTGACACCCCCCTCCCCCCCCTAAAGAGTGGACGTCATTTTTGAATCACCCCTTTCATTTGATCCATCCACCATCCATTGCCTGCCTATTATTCCTAGTCTTTTTGCCAGTCATTTTCTTCGAAATTACTGAATTGAATTATTGGATTATGGTCATTCCCATTTTTCTTCTGAGAATCCCGCCTTCTGACCTTCGAGCTTACGGCCTTATAGTTTGTAGCCTTTCTGGGTAGGAGCACACAGATAAGGAATTGCAAGAATTAGGATATTCCCCCCAAATATAAATATTTCACACTTTTCAACGCCATAAACTTATTTATTTCACAGATTGCATGAACACTGGCCACTTTGAGGTCAAACCGGAGCGAACATCAATAGAACCTAATTTATCAGATACTAGAATGCTGATGGAACCATGCATTAACATGAAAAATCATTTTTATTCCAAACGTCCCAACGATGCAAATCGTGAGTTGAGTGCCTACGATAGTAAACGGTTTAAGAGAGCTTTCGATTCTATGCATTACGAGTACTACGATGAGAATCATACAAAAAAGACTGCGCGCGCATGCAAAGGAAAACGATATAAGGAATTCATGACACTTACGAGACTGAGCTCGGCTACAAAGAAGCCTTCTAAAAGCGCAACTGTCGTTAGAGATGAAGCACTGGTTGAGGGTCCAGTGGCAGCCGAATTAAGCGCAGCTTCTATTATCACGGAACATGCTGCTTATGACCCGAGACATAAACTTAATGCCTTGTTGGACCAAAACCACACCGAAAACAATACGTACGAAGAAATGAACGTTGTAGCCAAAAATGAACCGAAGCAGCATTTTGATGCTTCGGATTTTGATTTGGACACAAAAATCAATGAATTACCATGCCTAGATCTTGATGATTATCTAACAAAAAAGAAGGATACCAAGAAAAAGAAGAAAATCAAAGGTTTGTATTCCATACAACTCTGGTTTTACTTATAACGTAATGCATCCGTACATTGAGTTTACAATTCGTTACAATCTATAACAAATATTTGTGTATCTGATGGTTGTTTTTTTTTACTTGATTATCAACATGCTTTTTTTGTCTCATTTTTCATCACACTATAGGAAAATTTAAGTCATCGGTCAAGCCTCGCGTTACCACCATAGAACAGAAAGAGAAAATTGTTGGAAGTCGCAAACGGAAGGCCCGGAAAGAGAGTATAACTCGTCGAGATGTTAGTTTAACGGAAAATATGGTGCCTGAGGCTGACGATCTGTTCGCGCTTGCAACGTTAGCAGAAGTGGCCGCTAACGAAAATCACATCGGTGAAAAAACCATCTAAGTCAGAATGGTCTATTTTGCGCGGTTGGTACTGGGTGATATAGCCGGCAATGACCATACAGCCAGTGTAATGATAAATACATATTGTTGAAAGTAAATACAGAAATTATTTTCGAATATTTGCTACAAGCATTAGCGCCGTTCGCGTCCAACGCAAACAAAATCCTAGTAAAAAGATAGATGATAAAAACGATCACATCGTTAATATATTTTTAGATTTAAATATCGTTGATCTGTTTTGATTTTAATTTTTGCTGAATGCCGAAGATGTACCACAAACGAGTCGTAAGTGCTTGATAACTTGTTATTCATATTTCATATATAAAATTTGTTGCATATTGAAAAGTAATCCTATATTTTCACAATAGTATTGTCTTGAAAGCTACGATCTAAGCTATAGATATTCCCTCATTTATTTATATAGGTAAGCTTAAGAAACGTTTCAATTATTATCGTTGTATTCAATAAGAGTATAATTTCTACAGATATTTACAAGAAAATTCTGTGGAAATTTCCATACAATAGAAAATATTAAAATTTCAGCAGTTTCTTACGTTCGAAAAGTAGGTTATTATATGTCCCTATGTTTAAATCTATGAAAATTATCTGGTTTTTATTCTAATAAATTGTTCAAAATACCACTTCCCCTTAAATGTCATAATGATATCACAGAATATGCTGATTGTGGTTGGGCTTAAATTACTTGATT
Organism: Aedes japonicus; assembly: GCA_034211315.2. Lineage (NCBI taxonomy): Eukaryota > Metazoa > Arthropoda > Insecta > Diptera > Culicidae > Aedes > Aedes japonicus. The sequence goes on along the minus strand of JASCZW010000172.1, from coordinate 197,130 downwards.
GCGTCTTATCGATGAGATTTTAGCATCGCTTAATCGACGATATTCGCTTAACAGTCTTAAAACTATACATGGGATTGTTATGAGCATAAAAGCAGTAAAGATACACTCAAACAACGCATCGTTTATCCCCTATAACGTAATAGTTGAAAAATGTCTGCCCGTGGCTGCCCTCTCCCCCCCCCCCTCACTTCGATTTTTTGAAAGCACAAATCTAAGAAACTAAAAAAAGTAACTCTTATTCACGTTTCCTTCAAGTCATATTTGTCATACGTTTATTTTCTCACCGTCAATTTCGTAGTTGATGTTCCACTTTTGATACGAACTTGGGCGATTTCACAGGAAACGTGGGAGATTGCACAACATGAGGCTTAGGAATAGTTTTCATCTGCTGTGTAAAAGTTGACTAATCTTTCTACTTATATTTCGGTGGAGGAAGGATGATAAGTCCGATATTTTTTTTTCTAGAGTTCGAGTGCAACTTGCAATTTCATCCGGACAGATAACATTTGCTTTAAAAAAATGGACAAATCTCGAGTACTTTTTCAAACAGACGTATCTGATTTTTGTAAACAAAGAGGGGAAGTAAAATGCAAACGTAAAATTCATGAAACGCTTAGCACTTTTACGCAAACTATGGCCACCAACACAAGGAATAACATTTCCTTCACATGATGGTGATGCTACTTTCCGTGAGGGTACTGAGAGTTTTGAGAAATTTACGTTTGAATCTTACTTCCCCTCTTTGTTTACAAAATCAGATACGTCTGTTTGAAAAAGTACTCGAGAAATGGACTTTCACCCGCACTGACGAAAGCATCAATCATAGTAACCCATGAATCAGTAGACAAAATGTGACAGCTCTTTCCGTCGAACTCTAACCGTGATGGTAATAACAGTGAAGCAACTCCGTTCAGAAGTGTGCGCGTTCAAAGAACGGCACCTCGCCGCGTCGAAAACGGACATCGTGCGGCACTTTGTGGATGCCAACAACATCTTGGCACTATTCGAATATAATCAGAGCATCGAATTCCTGACGGCCGACGACCCTGAGTTGCCATAAGCTCCAAAGGATGCAGAAAAGGAAGACCGAGGGAAAAGTGGCAATATCGCTGAGTGCACAATCAGAAATTTTTACAGTATTCGGTAAGTTTTTACCGAACTTTCAACAGCTGAACAGCCAAGGAGTATCCCGTAAAATTCCAGGAGTTCTTATCCCGAGTAAAAGTAGCAGAGGAATGCGAATCGAATAGGAAACGAACGGTTCTCGATAGGAAACTCAACAAGCTGAGAATAGAATCCCAACAGACTAAGACCACACATCACACCAAGGAACAGGCCACACTTACACCCACCATCAACACGACACCGGTGGTCCACTCCATTGAGGGACTGGTTGTCAACCGATCGATATACCGATCGATAACTACTTCACTTTCACACAGGCCTATGACAAGGACCACTTTTTCTCGTAGACAACATCTCAGCAAGCTCAGCTGTTAAAATAATGTCAACATTGTAAGTTGTGTCTGTTGTTGCTCGTTTACGTTTTGTCTGTTGTTTCGTTTTCGTTGTGCACGTCATACAAAGCAGAAAGATCGCTTTCTGTGGTGTTTCACATCAATCCAAACAACGAAAACAAATAATTAGACTTCTATTTGACAGTTGACAGCGGGCCCAAATCAATTTGAGTCCAGGACATCCTGTCTACTGTCAATTATAGTCACTAGATTCATAGTCTGGCGGATACAACGACGGGAGCCAATTTGAACTGTCAGTTGGCGGAGCCAATCGAGCATATCTCGAACAATTTATGTTAAGAGCCTAAAAGCCATTTGTAAACAATAACTTTAATTGTTGATTTCTCACGAATTACGAGAATCCCACCATACCCTGCTACTCCATATGGTAGAACCAACAATCAATATGCAACTAGCGATTTGAAATTGGATCACTGTTGTAGAACCCCTTGGTCCAAAGTACACCTTGAAGCCAGCACCTTGATATACATATTTGCTCCTTTGTTTTGATTTGCTGTGTTATTTTGACAGAACATTTGAGAGTGTGTTCGTGTGAGTTCATTATTAGGGGCGCATTAGTAAGCTTGGGACCGAGCTTGGGACCGATGTGCTAGTACTGACTGAGCCAAGAAAAAAAATGTATTTGTATGGGACCTACTGGTCTTAGAGTTAGTCTATGGTAGAACTAACATTCTTCTACCAAATTCTGCTTTCATTTCACGAGAGTGATTTGAGATTCAAGAGAAATCGATATTGAAAGTCATTGTTTACAAATGGCTTTTAGGCGCTTATCATGAATTACTCTAGATATGCTCGATTGGCTCCTCCAAGTGACAGTGCAAATTGGCTCCCGTCATTGTATCCGCCAGACTATGAATCTAGTGACTATACTGTCAATCACTGCTATTGATATAGGCTTGTCAATGGCCTGCTTTCACAGGATCATTCTATAAACAATTAAAAGGAGCCCCTATGAGAAATCCTCTATCCTCATTCCTCTGTGAAACAATCCTAAAAGCGAAAGAAATCAACAATCTCCACAAAGACATTAAGTTCACTCATGAAATAGAAAAGGATGGTAAACATGCATTCCTCGACCTTCTAGTAGTTAGAGAATCATTCTCACCATCTCCTTTAGAGTTCGAAATTTTCAGAAAACCCACAAGCACCTAAAGAGTCATCCCATACACTTCAAACCACTCTTTTCAGCACAAAATGGCTACTTTCCACCACATGATCCACCGGATCCAACTGGAAAAGCCAAAGAATTAGCATATATCTTTGAAACTGCCAGACTCAATGGGTACGAAATGAGGACAATTCAAGCGATCATAAACAAAAATGGAAAAACATCTTCAAAGGAAATCACAAACAACCCTCTCAGACTCACCTGAACCCCTGAAACGTGTATCCGTCCCCTTCGATAAAGACATTACACAAAAGCTAAAACCACGACTTAGGGAATTCGGTTTAGACTTAGTTTTCTCTAGTAGGCACAATCAATTAGCATCGATGTTAGGCTCCACCAAAGATTCAGTAGACACATTAGGCAGGCAGAGTATACAGAATCAAGTGTATACACTGCAGCAAAATATATGTACACACTTAGATTTTTTCACCGAAATCTGTAAAGTTTTTCTTTGAGAAGTTTGTAATTTTTCTTCTAATTTCGTTCGTAAGCTGGAGGGCGCTGAACTTTCCTATAATCGGTCTGAATTCCTCGTCCTAGCCGACATGAGCATTGAGATCTCCTATAACGATTTTGACGTCATGGTTTGGGCAGCTGTTGTATTCCCGTTCAATCTGCGCATAAAAAGCGTCTTTGTCGTCATCGTCACTTCCTAGGTAAGGGTTGTGCACGTTGATTATGCTGACATTGAAGAAACGGCCTTTGATTTTCAAAATGCACATTCTGTTGTCGATTGGCCACGCGTTTTTCCTTTTCGACCATCGCTATAAAAGCTGTAAAAAATGCGGGAACTTCCCGAGAAATTGAGGGACTAATAGTTCCACGTTCCGAGTTTCCAATCGTTAGGTCTTTTTCGTTGCCTGCGTCTATGGCGATTGTTCCGGTTCGTATTTACTTCGTGTGCTTCCACTACCATTATTTCTTACGGCTGGCTTGGAGAGCCTGCACCAACCGGAGAACCATCGCCTGTTTAGTGTCCCACGCTTGCACGAGGACAATGATTGGCTGCCTCTAACATGGCAAACAGACGCCGTTTTGAGGCTCCTTTGACATGGAGAACAGACGCACAGGTTATTGAAAGACTGGAACTTTTAGCATAATAGCGGGGCGACTCGCTTTGACAGGGCTGCTTTTGGATATTTGTTGGATTTTGGAAGAAACTCATCAGAGTTCAGCAACCCAAATAGAGCAATCAATCGCGAGTACTTCCAACTTCCATTCATCGAGGAAATGAAGGTATATCTACATGGGCCTACGCATTTCACCAAATTCGGCATCAGTAATGCCGTAATCTCGATTTACACCCAGAGTCTCGCGATCATACAACCTTCCTATCGGAAAACGGTATATACCATACAGCTGAAAAGCCTCCAATATCTGCTTCACTGTTTTGAATTTGCAGGCCTAAGTACCAGTTTACCTGGTTGATGTGAAGTGAACCAGGTAAAAGTGTAAAAACGTTATCGATGATTTTTCTTCTCAAAATCGATGTTTTAACATAATTTTGTAATTTATCGATATGAATTATCCATTTTTTAATTCTGCTGACAAAAAAAATCACTAACATCTGTGAGTGGCTCCAACAGCATCATTACTGTTGGTGTAAATCGGATCTCAAACTCGACATTTAACGTATTTTTTTAATTCTACTGAAATAAACAACTCACACTTAAGAGACAAACCAGCCTCCGGCTGAAAGTCTCTTTAATAAAGACATCCAATCCAATCCATCCATCTCACACTTGTGAGTAACCCAACAACATCTTTACTGTTGGTTTAAATCAATTTTGAAACTCGATATTTTAACGTATTTTTGAATTCTACTGAAAAAATCCACCCACACCTGTGAGTGGTTCCCACAGCATCATTACTGTTGGTTTAAATTGGTTCTCAAACTTGATGTTTTATCGTATTTTCTGAATGTGTGGCAAAAATGTATACGTTTGTTTCAAAATACTGCCTAACAAAAGAACTAGGCCTAGCCCTCCGCTCAATTTCAAAACTACTTCTATTCAATTTTCAAAACCTACCTACCATGGTTGAATTTATTGGCACTGTCAGCCAATTATTAAAATATCAACAATATATTTTTTCGACATAACCATTGTACACTTAAATTAACCATATTGTTGATTCAAGCATTAGTTTAATAAACTTGCAATGTATGATTGTTACAATCATGCACATGGATTATAGAAAAATCAATGCAAAGATATAGTTGAATATCGATAAATTATCGATTTTATTACAGTTTTTTTCCGTGTATTCCTACGTATTCTTGTATTTCATTGAAATAAATATCCCACACTTGTGAGTGACTTCAACAGCATCCTTACTGTTGGTTTAAATCGGTCCTCAAACTTGATTATAGTTTAGCATATTAACAATATTAAACCAAACCCGGGTATTTTCCCTTGGATTTGAATACATCTGCATTAAACTATGCACATGAAATTGAAAACATTACTTAGCCCCTTATACTTAAAGTATATATTAACCGTTATGTGTCCAACTGGGAACAAAGTTACCTTTTTTGATCTCAAAACATGATACTTCATTAATTTTTCATAGTAGGATATTGAAACTTTGTGACATCTTATATCTCGTTAATACTTATCATCCTGGAGTGAAATAATGATTGCATAGCCAGCGGAGGCGGGAGGAGGTGCTTCTGATTTTTTTATTACGTAAAAGGCCGACAGTGAACGTTTTTACCCACGGAACGAAAATGACCATTACTATGGAAATAACCAACCGATTTGGAATATTTTGGTAGTTTTGAATTCAAGAACTAAACCGTTTTCTAAAAGTTGTCGAAGGACATCATCTGCCTGCTGAAAAACTGGATATCCGGAACCGTGTTCCTAAAATGGTATACTTATAAATGTTTCAAGGGAAAACCAACAATAATGATACAAAAACTTGTAGGTCGGTCCGTCTAAAACATGTAGCTTAAGCGCCACTCCTTACGGAGACTGCACGTCGCGTTTAGTTTTCCAGATAAGACTCCCGAAAGGGCGAGTCCGAAAGAAATCTGTTGTAGATAAATTGGGATCGGTCCTTCCAGGTTGATTTCAATTAAACAGAAGTAAAAGGGCTACCCTATTACCAATCTGTATAATTCCTACAATACCAAACATATCTGGAAATGAGCTGTAAGAGAGTAACCCCTATCCAGTCATTCATCATCATTGGTAATGCCGCTATTCCACACCAGTATCGCAACAAACAGATGGGATGCTATACCATCGACAAATCGACATGAAACTAAATCTTCACTATTGATCAAGAATGCCTAACGACCGATTCAAATGTGCAGCGATCCCAGCTGTCAAACCCTATTGATACATTTTATCTAGATCAAATATTGCCAGAATTGCTCAGACATGAACCTTCTTATCAAGTTCAATAGCGAGTGTGTGGCTTCAATAAACGATTTCAGCGAACACGAAGATAGATGTCAGTAATATGATTTGAACAGAAATATTAAAACATTTTGTGTTGTCATTCATGCCGGTTTGTCGGTGGCTATACCTCATTCACGAAACAACGTGTTACATTTCTTAAGACGAATCTCACAGTATTGCTTAGTGTGGTAAAAACGGCCAGATTTTATATCACGGAAATAAACCATCCTATGCAGTTATAAAGTGCCCATTCCAATTTCATGTTTCCTAGCATGCTTTCTTTATTGTCGATCGTTCATTTTTAATCTACTATTGGGTTACTATTCTCTACTCATATGTCGGCTGGAGACGATAGAGCGATTGATGGTTGGTCAAGTTTCGGCTTTAAGTGGCGGGTACTGACCGAAAACGTGGTTCCTAGAAAACCACCAGAGGACCCATGTCCCGATTTGGTGACGGATCGGCTCCCTTCTGACGGCGATAATGTGCGCCAGGGAAATTTCATCCTAAGGGGTAAGGTGGAAGCCGCAAGCGAGATTTTCTCTCCTTCTTCTGCTGAATTCCTTTCACCTGGGTATGATAGTGGCGCCACAAGCTGATCGGTTGGATGTGAGCATATGCACGAAATATACAACGCTCGAGCACAATTACCTTGGTTCTCTACGCACACACTATTAGCAACGGATGAACGACTAAGTATACAAAAAAAGTATTAATCTTAGGAAATGTTAAACGCTGCTTTAACTGGCCTTCTTTGCAGCACTTCACGATATCGAACAAATTTCGCGCACTTCCACTTGTTTTACTGTTGTATGACGGAATGAGCGAGCATTGGAACCCTCAGACTAGGGAAAGCTATCCCGGTCAAATTTTAAGAAATTCGATTTTCCCGCGTCACCTTCGGAGATGTTCGGCAGTCCAGAAATCACAGCTTGTTGGTAGTTCTAGCTAATGGAACCTAGCTCTAGCTAGCTCTGTCCCGCCTCTATCAAACAGATTCCCTTTTGGTCTCGACCTTCGAGGAACTCTTCTTTGTGAATTTTATTTTTTGATGTGTCGAATTCTCAAAACCGAATTTGCATATGTACTTCAATATCTAGACCGTATTATAACCGTGCATAGCGATAGGCGAATTTCCATCTGGTGAATTAAAAGCTGTAGCCAATAGTAATTTTATTCTTTTTAAAACTTCTAGGGTCCGAATGCAATATTTTATATTGACAAAAACTAGGAATAATTACTTCTGTATTTACAAGAGTAACACCCTGGAGCAAGCTCCCATGAGGCCACGGATGGCCAGAAACTGACACATACGCAAATCGACGGAAGATATGTTTTTAAAATTCATGTTTTCGTCTCTTTCCATTCATTCTTAAGTACTAAAGGACGCTTGCATGGTGTCGGTGTCAGGGGACAGAAACTTAAAAAACATTTTTGTCGAGTGTAGTTCTAAACACGTCAACACTAATATTAAAATCAAAGTCAGGATACCGATGGATAAATACGCTCATCTTTGACCGAACTAGCTCCGCAAGTAACCACGAGGCTGTAATAGCATGCATATATAGAGCATATGTATTACGTCTAGAGCATCATTGAAGTTGGATTAAAGCTGAAAAGGGCCCCACTAAGACCGAACTAATGCTTAATCTTTTGTGATGACATAAGACATTCCTGAAGTAGCATTATAGCATTAGTAATGCACCACTACATTCTTTAGCTAATCTAACGCTTGATTACTTGACAATTGTTGAATTGATGCGATCCCGCATTACCGATGTTGATTTTGGGTTGAATAAGTGCAATAATATAATGCTGGTGGTTACTTGGGTCGTTTCGATCATACTCATAGTAGCGTCGAGACAAGCGAAAGAATTCACTGGAACTAAAAGCACATTTACGTCCAACATACCAAAGAGATTTGGAGCATCAAACTCACCAGCCAAAAATTTGAAGACGAACACAGCTTTAGCAAGCCCAGCAACTGATAATCTGGCTTTATATGGTGGCAGATGCAATGGGTCATTCCAGGGAAGAAATCGTAAAGCGATCCTAATGAACTTCCGTTGTACAGCTTTAATTTGATCGATTACTGTTATGGCAAGAGTGCGGGAACGAAACGCAGAAAAACCAGAAAGAAATGCGATTCTTGCTTGCAACCGGTTTGCATTGAACATAGCAGAAATGTTTGCAAAACTTGAACTCTATTAGTTTTTTTTTTAATAATTTCAAATATTTCTGGAATATAGTTTGAATTCACACTGAAAAAATATTTCTATTCAACCTTCAAAATATGACTCGTTTCTCACTCTAGACTGGCCACTCCGTAGCTAAGTCATCGGATGTACCGATATCGATAAGAAATTTTCTTCTGGAACGATTCCAAGATTTTTGACACCCATATTGTTAGGGTTCAATTCATATATTTTTCTGGCCATCCGTGGCTTCATGGGAACCTACTCTGAACAGGCCAATCCGAAACAAAGTGGACGATTCCAAGAATTTTGAAGCCCATGTTGTTCGGATTCAATTCAAATAATTTTCTGACCATCCGTGACAACATGGGAACGTGCTCCGGGGTTACCATTCCAGGATCAAGTCACCGGATTGTCATTTGGCAATCACATACATTCCTGTGTATTCTTTGAATGACTATTACAGGGCTGGTAGCAGGTCACTTTTTAGTGACTTGGTCACTATTTTGAGTCTAGTCACTAAAATGTCACTATTTGCATCCAAAAGTCACTTATGTCACTATTTTTCGGAAAATGGTCACTAAAGTCACTATTTTCGCACCGCCGATTGTAAAAAGCTTAAAAAAAAATCGCTTGTAGGTACCTATTGTACAACAGTCAACCAAATTAAGCGATCTAGCCACACTGTTTAAAAGTCGAGAAATTAACACCAGAAAACTGGCAAACGCTGTTCCTCCTCTACTTCAATTGAACTTTTCAAATGCAAACGCTAGTCAGTCACAGCACTCTAGATTAGCATTAATGCAACGCACGTGGTCCCATATTACATATTCTTTCATTATTGTTACAATTTTCCAACTATTTCATAATAATTTTTCATATTTCTATACATATAAACCTAGTGAACCCCATGACGAATCGAACGGGTTAGAAGTAAAACACTAAAATATCCATTGAATAACCAACCTAAAAGAATCCAGTCGTTTTTGATTTACACTCACTTTTTTTCAAAAATATTTTGTTCGATTCAGTTGTTTTTCAAACGCGGACTACTCTGTAGGTATTCAAATAGTCAAGAAAAGTAGGAACGAATTATAAATCAGATAAAGGACTTATTTTCGGTTACTAACTTAGTAATTCTGAATCTAGATTTGATTGTTCGTATCCCGACAGTCAAGCAAACTCAATTCGATCATAGGGGAAATCGGGATACAGTGCAATTCGACCAGTTTATAAAAGCGTTATGATTTCAAAGTTCCATTAAAACACATGGAAATTTTATATTTTTTCTTGGAAATGGCCGAGACAAACATTCTTAGTTTATGATATAGTAGATTTAAAAAAATCATAGTTCATCAATTATTTAAGTTTATTCTAAGTTTGCTTGCCTGCCTGACCTAGACCATCCCAAGATTGTCTTCTTTTGTATTTTTACGTTCGAAAATATTCACTGAATATACTTGAATATAACTTTATCTAGCCCAAAAAACCACGGTTGCTACCGTAGATTTCAAGTTCTTAACTCCAGGGCGGTTTGGATTGCCTAGAGGATCCGAAAGTCATAAAATAATGACTGTTGACCTTCGAAAAGACTCATTGAATATGTTTGAATACAAATGGTCACCATAAAAAACTACTGTTACAACTGTAGATCATAAGTTCTAAACTCTAGGACAGTTTGGACGGTTTAGAACATCATAAAGTTATCAAATAATGACTATCAACCTTCCTAAAAGTTCATTCAATATGTTTGAATACATATCGTAACCTTATATATGTAGCCCTAAAAGTCACTACTGCAGATCTGAAGTTTTGAACTCTAGTTCATTTTGGATGGCCTAGAACCTCCCAGAAAGATACACAAATAATTAACGTTTATCAACGAGAATTTAATAATACGTATGCATGTGTAAAATATTCTAATACAACTCTTTAAATCATTGATAAGGTTTTTTTTTCTTGAAGAAATATTCAGGATGTTCTAGGTTGTCAATTAAAGCTTAAACTCATATTATTTTACATTTTCCAGATGGGAAAAATGATGGAAAACAAATTTATTGAAGACAGTGTATACTTTTTACTGCCTTTATCGTTTTGGGATCATATTTGAGCCCTTAGGCATAAAAGAGTTAATATACTTTGTGATTTTATACAGCCTATATCGTTTTAGGATCATATTTGACCCCTTAGGCATGAAGGAGTTAATATACTTTGCCGTAAACTGCGGCTTAACATTTATGAATTTGTCAGTAGTATGCGGCCCGAAATAAACAATATTCTCTCTTGAAATTGATGCGTACTTACTAATACTTCCGATCGATCGGTGTAATTTTTTTTTTAATTTTTGGAGAAATGCGTGACATATTAATGCTCAGAACCTGACCTTCTCGTTATGGTCGCAGTGCGTTTTTTTAAAAATTGTTCCCCACTATTGTCATCAAAGACGTAGTCCTACGTCAAAAGTCTGATCTGCAAAACTCGTTTATAAAATATTGTCAATGTCTCAACCCACCAGCCGTTGCATCTAGTGAAAGCTTCAAGAACGTTGAGCAAATCGCCAAGTTACTTCCGAGTCAGGTCTACTATGATCTTCGTATTGACAAATGGAACTTGTTAAAATGCTAGGTGCTGACCTAGAGTACAGAATTGAGGAGTATTGGAACCAGTGTTTCCCTAAGACGACGGTTGTAGGTGAGCCTGAATACCTCGGTTATGAAAACAGCTTCACATGGCAACGGCTCAAAAAACAATTGAGAAGCCAGATATGTAAGAAGCAATCCTAGCTTTGCCCATACTGGACGTGTTTCAAACGTGCGAATAGAACCGTCTTCGCAAAAACGAGCTGCGGACCAAATGCAGGAGATCATAGAGAAAAGTCGCTTGATTACAGACTCCTTTACAAAAAAAGGTACTGTGCCGCAGTATTATTCATTTTTGCAAACGGGGGTGATCACCAAGTTCATTTTTACTGTACTTATACAACAATTGTATAAAAGATTAAAACATACTTAAGTTTGGAAATCACTTTGTAGTTACTATTTGGTCACTATTTGGTCATTATTTTTATTATTTTAGTCACTAAAGTCACTATTATTTAATAATAAATCCGCTTTCATCCGCTAGTGTCATTACTGCTGATTTTCTACTGGAATCTTTTATAAGTACCTATAACATTTTCGGAACATGGTTCCGGATATCCGGTATTTTCGGAGACGGATAATGTCCATTGGTTATATTGGACTGCTTTGAGAAAGCGATTGAGTTCCTGAAGTCAAAACTGTGAAAATATGATGTTGAAGGAGATGTTCGCTCATCACCATGAGGCACCAAGAGTGAACAACAATGTTTTTTGGCTAGAATTGAAAGATGTGAAGAGAAAGTTTTTGATAGTTCCGCTAGTGTGCGGCAGGCTCGGAAACATAGCAGATGTTTTAGGAAAATTGAGCGAAAAGGGCATGTGTACAGTGGTACTCGAACCAACGACATTTTTGCCTAACATCCCACTGCGGGTGTTAGGCAAAAATGTCGTTGGTTCGAGTACCACTGTACACATGCCCTTTTCGCTCAATTTTCCTAAAACATCTGCTATGTTTCCGAGCCTGCCGCACACTAGCGGAACTATCAAAAACTTTCTCTTCACATCTTTCAATTCTAGCCAAAAAACATTGTTGTTCACTCTTGGTGCCTCATGGTGATGAGCGAACATCTCCTTCAACATCATAATCGTTACTCCTCGCACGGAGAATATATAAAATAACAATTAATGTGTGTGAAAATATTCCAAATCGGTTAGATATTTCCATAGTTATAGTCATTTTAATTCCATGGGTAAATACGTTCCCTGTCGGCCTCTTAATGGATTTTTTTTTGTTGGACACACAACGGTTAAACGAGTATAGTGTTCGTTTATAGTTTATAGCTATACGTCAATCAGGCGAATATCGATTTAGTGTGAACTTAAAACTAGTTAGTTGAGATTTTTTCTGAGTTATACACTCACTTAATATGACACACAAAATTGTCATTTCTCAACCCTCTTTTCAGCATCGTCACGTATATTGTATGGACATTCAAAAATTGGAGGGATCACCAAAGTAGAAAAGCCAACCCCCACGGAAGTGTTATTGTTTTCTCCATAAATGTGACTCCCGGTAGAATTGACTGCCATCGATTAATTGTGACTAGCAATAAACTCCACACACCAAGAATGACAGAAGAAGATTATATGGGAATCCAGTAATTATTGGTTGGGAGGGGCAAAAGTTTGCCGCCTATGATATAAGAACAAGAAACCAGTCTATTCACAATAAAATTTATTGCATTCGACTAGAACGAATTTATAAGCATTAGATGAATAACCGGAACAGTTGTATGTAAATTAAAAACAAAAGGTACAGTATTTTCCAATCGGTTAAGAGAAAAATATGCTGCTTAAAAATAAACATAGAAAATGAACAAAGTAATAAAATGTTCATCAAAACATGTGACTGGTCAACTGGCCACTTTAGCGTAGAGAAAAACCTGTTAGCTGGCCGACTGCACGACATTATGTTGCATCAAACATGACTTGCTTAGGCCGCTCAGTCCTGTTCCTTGGACGAGATGCATTCGATTTTTCAGACAAGCTGTAGATTTTCCGTCTTCCTTATTTTTGTTTCATTCGTTCCTGTGAGAGATGTGAACACGCTAGGACCGTATACTTCCTAACAGCAGCGAGAGTTCCATTGGCATGATCGTTTCAGCAATGTGATCGTGCCTCGTGCATTTTGATTTTCAGTTTTGCCGCGACGATGTGACGCGCGTTGAGATACTTTAGTATCGCGATCTATGTATCTCTCAACTCTTCCTATACTTATATTGTTGTTTTACTATTTTGCTTTGCACACCGTTGTTTGCTGTCGCAGGGTTAACAACACAGTGTCGGCGGTTTTTAATTCACTTCTTGTCTCTCGCGTGAGCACAGCAGAAAAGGGGGTTTCCTTAGTTTGGACAGCTTGCAGTGGTTTGTGTCGCCTAGTGTGAACATCAAGTGCATTGTTAAAGCTCTTTCTTAGGGGAAGATACTGTGATCTAGTGACCAACTAAAGGCCTTGTATGTATACATTTATGAAACGGATTCAAAACCAGCAGAAATCGGTGTGGCTATTTCAAAATTAGCTATAGCGACTAGGTCTCGGATGGAGTGAAACTGGCGGAAAAAAGTTTATAGTTGTTAACACGATGCCTACGCGAGCGCTAATAAACCAAAGGAACGCTTTATGGGTTACATGTGATCAAAGCAGTCCAAATTGGCAAAGTGTGGTAGCAACTCTAAGTTATACTATTCACTGTAGAAATGTCGAAGAAAAATAAGGATAAACTCATGCATATTTGTTTCGGATAACAGTAGTGCTGCAATGGTATTGTAAAATGTTCCGATATATATTGAAAATAATGTTATTGTCGTTCAAGTTTAAAATTTAGCCATTGTTCTAACCGTTTCATCTAGTGTCAAAAGCATGCGCTGGAATCACTATGTTGTGCTTTCTGAATTGAAACGATAATACAGTTGAGAATATTAACATAAAAAAATTGATTGAACAGAGGTAGGAGTAGAAGAAAAGAAATTCTGAATTTTTGTATTTATGATTCAGGTGTTCTATTTGAAAAATTATATATATTTATATATAGTTAAAATTAATTTCAAAATATGCTGTCATAAAATTCAATCATTTGAGGTGCCTGAGTACTAGGCACTGAGGAAATCTGCAAGTAGTAGGCGAATATGCGTTTTTGTCGATAGACAAGCAAATTAAACAAACACATAGAGGGTTTTAAAGGAAATAACTCAACCCGCTCCAAAACTTACACTAAAATCAATACTAAATCAACATAGATGAAAAGTCGACCGCTCAAAATGAAGTTCTCTTTCTTGTGGTGATTAGTACTAGTATTATATTCAATGTAAATCGATCATATTTGTTGGAACATTGCTTACAACCTTAAATTATACAAACTTAATTTTTGATAGCAAGGTGCTAGTGAAAAATTTCTTTCTATGAATTGTATGGATGAAAATCATTTATCGAGAACAAGCTAAAATCATCGTTTGAATTTATTTATCATAAATATTACGTTAATTCCAATATTCATTCGTGTCGGTTAATTTATGATAATATACCACTCTTAGAATTTGAATTTGTTATTCAGACTCACTTCGTTTTCTTGCAAATATTAGAGCTGGCCGCATAAATTTGGCAGATTCGAGTATCATTTCTTAGTTTTTTTTCAACCGCGTCGGTACACTTGTTGTTGTTCTGAAAAATAGCTTAACAAGCGGTCGTTCTACCCGTAACCATTAATTCACTTTTTACTTCGCTACGAAAGGCTCGCTCTGCTACATGAAGAAATAAATATTTTTCAGATGGAACAGTTTCTAAGAGCGGTGACAGAATTAAACATTTCGAATTTAAAATTAATGAGATACAAACTTCTCCAAACAAACGAACGATTTCGTTGACATTTTTGTTCGTCAAACAAAGCGAGGAACCTTGACAGTGTAATAACTGCCCATGTTATCTGGAACCAAATCAACGAAATAATAACACTGTTATCAATTCAACGGCCACAAAGGTATGAAACAGGTATGTGTTATTCCTGGACTCACGTACAAAATGGTCAATATCTTAGCTGTAATAATTTTCTACTTTTATGCTGACAGTTAGTTACTTCTTCAGTCGGCTAAGGTGCAGCTACAAAGCAACACTAGAAAATTATTTAACAATGATAAGGTTATTGGGATAGTAAGCTTGGAACACCAAAAAAGGATTACTTAACATCATAATTAAAAAATGAAATAAAAGAGAGCATGTTAATAATAGTTTCAGTAATTGATTGTGACTTAATTGAGTCACAAAGCAGTCACCTCAACTGATTTGCAACAAGTGTGCTACTAGGATAATAAAAATGACTTGAAATTTGATATTCACTGGTTTTCAGATCAATGTAGGGTATGTGTCCCTCAACTCAGCCTAACATGCAACGATCGATTACATGTTTTATTACACCTCATAATGTATTTCAACTGTAAGCGATATTCATCAAGTTATACACTTGCTTAAATACGTTAAAAAGATGGTAGTATGTATTATGAAAAGCTATGCAACTCATTTTATAAAGTCAAAAACTTTCGAGGGATATGGATATAATATCGGTCTATACGCATCAAATTGGGTCTGTTGATGGATGAAATATTGTCCTATTCGATCGGTTTTTTTTATTAAATACAGTCTTTGTACTGTTTTTTCTCCTGATTTTATTATTTAAGGCATTGTCAGCGATATTCGCTCTACCCAACATAAAATTTCAGAAAACACACTATACTAAAACTGGTATGAAACACTGAAGAGATTTTCATATATGATTTATTGGCCCTTGGATAGTTAAAACCTATTAATTCACTCTGCACAGGTTTTGTTCCCTTGGATTGTATTTAGACGAGTTATGTGTAAAATATACAACCGAAACTCATAAATTTCCAATGACAATTTTACTAATAACAATATCTTTACTAAGTTATCCAGACGATAGGCCATAGTAGAGAACAAAGATAAAAATACGACCCTAATATTTTGTCCACGGGTTTTTTAATAAATCACTGTTATTTTAATTGTGTGAACTGTTAACTTATAACGTGTACATCTACGCTGCATTATTCGGTTTATCGGTTCAATTTAGCCAAATTTAGATCATTCAAAGATCATGGTGATACTCTCTTCAGCTTAACCAATGAAAGCATGATGCCTAAAAAGTTGAGAAAATCATAAATTGAACGAAAGCAAACTGCTATAAATTGATTAATTTTATGTCAGTATTGCTTTAAATTTAATCGGTCAACTGGATAGCAACTTAATTTTGTTGATTATCGCTGAAATAATGACATACTTGGTGAATAGGCCGAATGAATGAGCTAGGCTAACGTTAGATCCCCTTGCCATATTCATTCAAATGGATTTATGATGCTCTTTTAAAGATGTTTTCCTCAGAAATTTATCGATAAATCTAAGGTGGCGTTGAACTGGTCAAAGTTTTTATACCACTGTATTGGTGATCCAAAGACAATTCATCATATTGAAAGGTGAATTGACAATCATTTGAAAAAAGAAAAGAAAATCGAACATGTTAAATCCAAATGGTGGGAAAAAATGTTAGTTGAAGCTATGGGGTATTTGGAAAATTGTTGTTTTTTGTCACAATGTTGATATTATTTTCTGCACATCGCTTCTGAATCACTTTTGCGTAATGCAGACGTCAAATTAGGCCAAACACATCAAAATGTATGTGTGCTTTTGAAAGAAAGGTAGTAGTCGGATCGTTGAGAATTATTCAACCTAAAATTTACTGATTGTTTGGTCTTGGAGTTTTAATTCTTTTGCCAGTCAATGCCCATCGATGAATAGACAACCAAAATAGTGCGGGCTTGGGTCACTTTTTAACTTTTTTAATTTCACGCGTATATAAAATCGATAGAAATTACTTCTTTACAACTTACAACGTAAACAAGTTGAATCCTAGAGGGTTTGAGCTGTTTAGTGGAATACCTGTAACTAGAAATTAGAAGAAAAATTAGTATCTTCCATTTAATTCCAACTACCTTTGCTTATTAAGTCGAGTTATTAGTACGAGACACTGAAGAAGTCTGCACATTGTAGACGAAATACGCGTATCTGTCGAAGATAAGCAAAGGTAGCTGGAATTAAATGGAAGATACTTATTTTTCTTCTAATTTCTAGGTAAACAAGTTGCTATTTATTATATGGACTAAAGTGTGCTACTCGATTCGTCAATATTGTAATGTTGTATTAAACTCAAGATCTGGAAGTTGTTGAAGTCCATATTGAAAGGGGTGTGTGGACAGGTATCTTTCATGTTCTCAGCTCAAGCACGTTTCTAGCACTCTACTCTGCTTTCCATTTTACCTGCAGCTCTAACATTACTCCAACATTCGCCTCAATTGACTACTCCTGAATCGTCAATATTTAAAAAAACGAAACATTCCTGCTACGACTGCGTCTGTCTGCGTTTATTCTATACCAGCGGCTGAATAGTTAAGAGGAAAATGATATATTTTTTGGCTCAGGAAAGACCAGCACATCGCAAGCCTTATGATTCGCCCTTGATAACGTAACTCACACGAACACACCATCAAATATTCTGTGACAATAACACAGCGAATCAAAACAAAAAAAAGATTCTAGTACATAAAAGCGCAAGAATGTATTGTAAGGTGCAGACTTCAAGATATACTTTGAACCAAGAGGTTCTACAACAGTGAACCAATTTCATATCCCTAGTTTCATGTTGATTGTTGTCATACTGTCTATATACCGTTCTCCACCATATTCCATACCTGCTGCCGCTTAACCATCGATTGCGCTCTTGCAATATTCCGTATTCATCCGATTATCTTTCGCTCGTAGTATTCGCTATGCTACGAGTTATGATAGTGATCATTCCATCGATGGCACAAACCACTTCCTACGAAATGGTATTGTACGCACTCGATTCTGCTTGGTTTGAAGCGAGTCTCCCAGGCTGGACCATCGTATCTCAGTACCGTAAATACACTAGCCAGAAGTTGCTTTTCGCTACAGCGAGAAGCAAAGTTGTTCGACATAATTTGAGCAATAGTGATGATTGCCTTTGTTGCATTCTCATAATGTATATTCTATGTAACTGTTAAAGTTTAAATGGCCGTCGATTATCACACCAAGATATTTTAGCGCGCAGTTTGAGGTAATGGCATCCCGAATAAAAAAATCTCATAGATTTACAATTGAATGTATTGTAACCATACAATAGAATCTATAGTATGTACGATTAATGTTATTGTTCACAACTATAAGATGACAATATGAGTTATTGTTACCACAATACAATCTAATGTAAACTGAGACATCGACAATAGAAAAGGGGGGTTGTTATGTATCGTAACTATGGAAAAAATCATTATTTTCCGAACAAATTTGAACCAATAACTATTAATTGTATTGTTTCACAATTGTTGAAAGTCCAAGCATATGGAGTGAATTGCAGATCTATTGTAATGACAATATGCATTTTTCCTTTATCTGATTCATGAACAGTAAGATTCATGGTCGGAAATAGATTTTAGTGTTATTTTATCTTAATGTATTGTAATTGTATGGTTATTTTTATCCGGGATGCCCAGGAGTTAGATAGCCAAGAAGAAAATGGATATAGTTTTTGGCTCAGGAAGTACCAGCACAAAATACTAAGCTTAATTTTTCGCACCTAATAACCTAACTCACACGAACATACCCTCAAATCATATCATTTTCATTTTGATTATTGGTTATGTAATGAAATTCTTTACCTTTTCTTGTAGTTGAATCGGTTGAAAATTGGTTGAATCATATCCCCATATATACTCCTAATGTTTTTTTTCCAAACCATGTTGTTTCAAATATATGTGACAAACAAAAAACAGATTTTTGTTGTACTATTTTCCGGTTTTTTAATAAGAGAAATATCGTCTTTTTCTAGGCTTATTACAGTCCACAAACAACAATTTTGCCAATTTCTTTGGATGCTTACACCAACGCATAAATATTGTGTGGCAAGCACAAACAGATTGTTACTTGTTAATGGTACACTATTGATGTTATAAAAAAACACGTTTCAGTACGTGTTAAAATGGTACTCTTAGGCATTAGTTGTTTCTGCGTATTAATCACGTAGTTTGTTTACATGTACACATCGTAATTGTGGTAATAGCAACAATCAATGTGCAACTAGCGATTTGAAATTGATTGCAGAACCCCTTAGCCCGAAGTACACATTGCAGTCTGCACCTTACAATACACTCTTGCGCTTTTCGGTACCTTTTGGTACTAGTATCTTTGTTTTTGTATTGATTCGCTACACGCTCAAAACACCCTCTCTTTCTTTCGTATTACTATCCCTTTTTTCACACGTAAAAGTTACTCAATTTTCGTAAAAAGTGGATCTAGTCAACAATTGAGTAGATCCACTTTTTACGAAAATTGAGTAACTTTTCAGTGTGAAAAAAGGGATAGTAATACGAAAGAAAGAGAGGGTGTTTTAAGGGAGTATGTTATTTTGATAGAATATTTGAGGATGTGTTGGTGTGAGTTACGTTATTAGGGGCGAATCGTTAAGAATTTTGGTGCTGGTTTATACAAATTTACTCCAGCATGTAAATATATAATGTTATGATGTCGTGGGGGCAAAAAGGGTGTCCTTTGTTAAGATTTTTCCACTCGTGGAATATTATACACACCTGGTGGGAATTGATCAAATAATAATGCAAATTGGTTCGTTTCATCAAGATCTTTTAATGTGCCTGATTTTGAACTGACTTCTTATTTAGAATTTCAAGCTTATTGCTTTAACAAATTGCTTATTGCTTGCTCTCAAATTAGTGTTCTAAATGCATTTCCAAGTTATGAATTTTTGCATTAGTATGATTGTTTGGCTAGTACAATCATACCCTATGCCCAGGGAGTAGAGAAATTTTCCTCACCGAAAAAAATTCCTAGACCAGACCGGGAATCGAACCCAGCCACCTCCAGCATGGTGTTGCTTTGAAGATTCGCCTTAACCAACTGAGCTAAGAGAGGACTGATTTTGAACTGACAATTCTATCAAATCATCAAATCAAATGCAATCACGGCACGACACGGCAAGTAAATTTTGTTTACTGTGTAAGTTCTAGAAATATCGTGATAAAACTTCTGTTTTTTCTAAGAAAAGATAAATTAATTCATTATGTCTAACTCTTCTTTTGATAAATGGCCTATGTTTGTAAGCCCCGTGTTTGTTTCACAGTTGTGGCACATCGATTTTATACTGGAGCATTTCTAAATCTCATAGTGAAACAAGCTCTGTTCCACAACACTAGTATGTCTGGACCATTCATTACAAAAAAATAGCGTAGTTGTCAAAGCAATAAAATTGAATATGAATGAAACGAAATCAACTTGTCCTGAGTTTTTGCTAAACCGTTATATGCGAAACTAGCACCATGATTGAAAATGCACTTTCGAAAGTTTTGGATTTTGAAACAGATTAACTCATTCCTATTTCTTTATTTTTCGACCATCGTTTCCCACAGACATCAATCTAGCTGCCGGCATTAGTTTGTTTCAGAGATTTCATATACTTATGTTTCGTTTTGAACACTCTTCCAACGGAATGAATCGTAAATTGGAGCTTTTTTAATGACTTTCTTTTTCCACCCATGGCCTTCCTTCACAATGACAACGGCGAAAAATACCTTCGTTGGTTCAGTCCAGTTTTTGCGTTTCGATTAGACGTTCTATTTAGAGCAAACAAGCTTTTACATGCGCCGTATTGGTGGGCCACTTTGGAACATTCCAAATTAGTTAAACACGAACTTTCAAACTGAACCTTCATTGAAAAAATCGAACCCCAATCAGTTGACGTAATATTCAGAAGAAAATAAGCCTTCGAATGCCAGATAATGCAAAATATTTTTCATGGGATAATTATAGCCAGACATATACATAGATACAAAGCAATAGGCGTAGCAAGACCCTATCCACAAACAATAAATCATATAGATGCATACCAAAAAATTGGCAATAGACTAATCGGCTCCATTCACTGTAAGGTAGGAAACCCGACTGTACATCTGATCCTATAATTCATTAAAATATAGACTTCATACAAACATATCCAAAGTTGCTTACACCAGAGAAATATTGAAAAAGTGTCCAAAGAAATTCACCATAACGGTACCTACACTAAACTCATTCAACAGTGTACAATCTGCAGTTAGTAGGCGAATTTACACTAGTTAGTTATAGTTGGCTTTGGTTTCAAAGGTCGCCACAAAATACATAAAACGATTGCTTTGGTTAGGATCTATATATAGAAGGACTTGCCCATCGGAGCGATCAATTCAACCTCACAGTGGATACGCTACATTGCTACGGGAATTCGGCAACGCTGAATTAATTACACGATGGATTTTAAGCTTAATCCATCCGTTAGTTCCACGGATGACGTTTTCAAAATTTAATAGCTATATGACCCCTAACAGCGCCGGTTGCTTTTGATACGCTGGCTTCACAACAAGTTTTTTTTCCTTGGTCACTAAACTGTGTTTGGAATGTTTTTTTCTCTTGGACCATCCGTAGCAGTTTGAAAGTGTTTGCATGTCACATGACACAAGATAGATTGGAGATAAACCATTGTTAACTGGAGAATAGTGTTTAGTTTTCGGTAAGAGATATCAATGGAATAAGCGCTGGCTGAGGAGGTCATTCGATGATATTCATTGAGACTGCATCGATTTTTTTGAATTGTTATTTTTAAAGAATAATTTCAGAATACAATGTTCACTCGAATTGTATATCATTATGGTTGTATCTTTTAAGCTTTCTTTTTCCGTAATCCTCATTTTAAAGCGGATTGCTTTTAATGTAGCGCTTTGTACATTTATTAAGAACCATTAAGAATAGGGGGAGGATAGTTTAATTATGACATGCTGATTCTTCATGACAATTCAGTACACTACCACAAAAGCTGCTATACCAGGGGAGTGGCACTAGATTGATGCAAATTTTGAACAGTTCATTTGGAAATTATTATGGAGAACGCAGGTGCATACCTGCGATCATTGTTTGGGATCATGCCGGAAAATACAAACATAAAAAACACTCACTCTAACTCTAAAAAAACACTCTAACTCTATACTAACGTCATGCACAAAACTTTGCCATTAGGTAAGGTCCATTAATTATGTCACGCAGTAAGGGTGAGGGTGGGTTTGGGAAAACGTGACAGTCCATACAAAAAAAAAATGAAGGTCCATATAAAAAACGTGACAGGGGGGTGGGGCCCTTATAAAAAGTCAATTTTTCGGTGACATAATTAATTGACGTTCCCTTACGAGGGTTATTTGACTTACAGTCATGTAGTTTATATACGATATTAAAAAAAAAATCCAAACTTGCATCATAATTTTGGCCTATTTACTAGAACTCTTGATCACAGTACAAGGCTCAATTGAAATTGATCAATAATCGGAATTTATTTATAATAAGTTTAAAACACCACTACAGATCTCAAATCAAAACATTAATAATCTAAGTCCGTATCAACCTTCAACAAAATAATACATTCTCACTTTATAAATGTATTTAAAATTAGTTTAAATTAACTTGTAATAAATATTTGTAACGTTTTTCTCATCTTTCTCTCTCTCTCTCCGTTTTCTCTTTTTCTGGGATCCCTTAAAAGGAAAATTGCTCCACTGGGTTCAAGCTTATTCCATTGGAAATTAACTTATTGCTTGCTCTCAACTTTCGATGCCAGGTACCATTTTTGCATTAGTATGATTGTGTGGCAACGGCAATCATACCCTATACTCAGTCGAGAAATTTTCCTTAATAAAAAATTCCTACACCAGACCGGGAATCGAACCCAGTCACATCCAGGATGGTGTTGCTTTGTAGCCGCGACTTTACCGACTGAGCTAAGGGAGGGCCCTCTGGGTATCCCTTGTTAGTAAGGTTGTATTAGAATTCATCGAACCATCGTGACCCAAAATAACTTAGCAACCCTGCGCAGATGTGAACAATGTCAATTTTCAATTTCATCATAGGATTGTATGCGGAAAAAAATGTCACATTTTCCAATGCCCTTCAGTATCAAAAACTGGACAATTTCAGTATATGTTAGAAATTGTCACTGCGATATCATGCCGTTTCACCAACCCATTTCGATGATATCGTTTGGAAACGGATTTTTGCAAAATTTTACGCAATACTACCAAATTTAAAACACTCTTAAAGAGAATGTATATTACGAGTGATCCAATCCTTGTTGCACGTGAATACTTTGAGGCTCCAAGATAAATATGACTCAATTGTAGCGATGGGTGATATCAAATCGAAAATCGAAAGATCGATATCGATGCCGTCATTGACAAATTAAATGCTCATTGACATTGGCGGAACTAGACAATTAGTCTGGAGGGGACCTGGAAGGGGCCTGTCCGAAGGATTTTTTTTCGTTTATAAGAATATTGGAAAGAGCGATAAAAGTAGCGTAATTGTTGGGGACAGGTTATTTTAATTGATAAATCAAAACAGGTTTAATCGAATTATTAGGTCTATTCTGCACCTCGGTGAGTCGAGATGTCTTAATAGAATCGAGTGTGGTGAATATATACCTCGTATTATTCCGCGTGGATCAAATAAAGAATGGACTCACACGAGGTTACTGTAGTCACCTTACTCGATTCTGTTGTGAAGTCTCAACTCATCCGAGGCGGAGAATAGACCTGAATAGATATAGAGTCAAGTTTGAACTAAAAAAATTTAAAATTCAAAAAACAACATTAAGTCAAAGAACATTTTAAATTTATATCAGAATTTAGATTGGTTTGGATAACGCGTATTAAGTCTTTAAAATTGTGTCGGTCGATACTGATTCCTTCACAACTCCGTTCCCAATGCTTAAATTAACCAGATTTGAAAATCGGTTCATCGATATGATACTTCTCAGTCACGTTTTTATGCATCTCATGGCTGAGAATCTCCACTCGCATCCAGCTGAGCTTATGGGAATGGAAGTTAACACCTGGAGCAACCAATAGTTAAATTTGGTGTAATATCAACTTTGAATTCCGCTCGCAAGGTTTCCCAAGTTATATTTAACTTTTTATGGCGCAAAAATTTCGAACAACAGTTGCTTATGCTGGCTGGTTTTGTTGTTTTATATTTAGAGCATCTGAATAATGGTCTATAAACTCCTGCCAATTTGCCTTATGTAAACGCGATCACGAGTCAACTGACTCAGCAAACGGCATGTTTTTGAACATCTTCTCCAGATATCCTTCAATATTGTCGATTACCTATTCAATAAACAACAAACACAAAATATCTGAACTGCCGGTAATCGCAAGTTAGTCCCTTCTGAATTTTTATCAGTTTTTAGTTAGCATCATGAATCAGTTTATATATTAGTTTTCGTTGCTATTATTCTCCTAGTGTACGCTTGACTAATCACTGTTCATCCATTGATTATGATCTCTCCATGAAGCAAGCTATTCAAGGAGTTCCAGATCAACTTCAACCTATTTTAATTCCCCATATTTTTATTGAAAAGTACCAACATGTCAATTGCAATAGAAGAGTTTTTACTGATGGGTCCCGCATTGATGGATCCACTGGTTTCGGTGTTTACAATGAATACTCATCTGCCTTCCGGAAACTTCAGGAACCTTGTTCCGTATATGTTGCTGAGCTGGCAGCAATCAATTTCTCATTAGAGATTATTTCCGACATGCCCATAGACCATTATTTCATCTTCTCGGATAGTCTCAGTTCTATTGAGGACCTCTGGTCGATGAAAACAGTGAGACACTCATCTTACTTTCTTTCAAAAATAAGGGAGCAGATGTGTGAGTTGGTCGAAAGATCTTGTAAAATTACCTTTGTATGGGTCCCCTCACATTGCTCAATTTCAGGCAATGAGAAGGCGGACTCTCTTGCAAAAGTGGGCGCGCACACAAGAAGGCGAGATTTTCGAAAGAAGAATTTGACATGATGATTTTTTCCCATTAGTACGTTAATTATCGTTAATGAACAAACTTCTATCTCCATATTTTGCTTAGCGACATTCGTGAGCTTCGAAACTTTTAATCAATCTGGGGAGTCTATACTTTAGTAAATTGTTCGTACGAGAGAAAATAATATCGTGAATTCTAAAAGGCGCCGTTTAAAAAACTCATTATTGTTGAACTTTCTTGAATAATTAAAATAAAATACGTACATAGAAAAGTGTTTCACATCTTATCTTAACTTAACTTAACAGGCTCTATATTTCACTGTCACTATTGTTTAAGTTATGAGTTTTGGGGTTTTAATATTAATGAAATTGAATTATTAGGATTCAGAATTATTTGAGTCTAAGGCGTATGGCTTTTGTTAAGCAGTATTTTGAAGCCAACCTATTATAACAAAATATAATTTGTAGTAGTATTTATTCAATGATGGGGTTTCCGTCAAAATATGCTGTTAAGAGGATCAGCATACAACACCTTACTGGGTTTCTCTCAGAGGTTGTTTAGTAAACAACGACCAAAAAAACATTACTGGTAAAAAGAGAAGTTGTGTTTTCAAAAACCTCAAATTGGAAATTGATTTCCATCACATGTGTTCTTAAGGGAGTGTAAAAATAGAGATTTCACATCGTTAGAACCATTCTGTGCCTTTGGCGGTATTTGAGCATGATCAAGCGGATACATTTTGCCACTCAATTCAGCGGATCCGTTTCTGCCTTGACCGACACCGCATGGGGATGTGTGGCAAAAGTGTGTGCGTTCGCTTCGAAATACTGCTTCACAAAAGCCCTACGCTCAAATTCAAACTACTTCTATTCAATTTCATAACCTGCCGAGCTCTCTCGGACCTATCGATACTTTCTCTACACATCTTTGGCTCTAGCAAAAATTGCTGATATCATGATGTTGGTAAGATATTTTCAATTTTAACAGACGTAAACTCTCAAGCGAAGTGATGTTATGTTGATATATCGGAGTTCTCACTGATCTTATTGTCGTTAACAATGGTTTGCTTGATATATGTACCAACTTTTCATGCTTTAAGGCACAGTGGGGTAAGTGAAAAGTGTGAGGAAAAGGGTATGCGCACTTTGCTCTTCAGAAATAGTTACTCGTTCAAACTTTTTCTGAAGGGTGCAAAGTATAAAAAAAATTTAAACTGGGAAAAAACCCCTACAATTCCGTAGAGATTAGTGTTTCATTTCAAATTAGAAAAATATTAGCGACAAATCCTGGGGGGGGGGCCTACAGAACTCTGGAGGGGGCCTGGCCCCCTAGGCACCCCCAGAAGTTACGCCAATGCTCATTGAACATTGATGACTAGGAATCAAGTTTTTTTTTTAAATTACACAATGCACATATATACTGAGTTTCCTGAAAACATTTTCAGAGGATAATTTTAGAGAATTACTTAAGAAACAGACCGATTCGCTTTGTTCATTGCCTATACTTGTACAATATTGGACCGACATCAGTACACCTGGCTATTTATTTGGTTTTATTTATTTTTACGTTGATTGACGTTAATGAAAAGTTAATGAAAAAATAATAACCTTTTTTTTTGTATTTAGGAACCCTTCCCTGGATTTGGGAAGTTTGTATTTGTTTTGTGGGAGATTGAAAAGGTGTACGAACTTTTCAAATCAATTTGATTGTTATTCAAAATTTCAAAGAGATAAAAATATTGTGAAAATTCGAAATGGCGGCTTCAAAATGGCGATTTTCGTAAACCTCTGCGCGCAAAACATGGGGCGACAACTTTAAGCCTGCAGCTTCTTGTTGTGAACAGAAATTAAATATAGTTATCATTTCTGAAAGATAATGAAATTTTCTTCGGCTTGAACAAAATTTCAGACGATTTAAACTTAAACTTATTTCAAAGTGATTATTTGAACTGAAAAGTTTAATTTTTTGCTACTTTTTTTTCATTTCAACCGTGTTATAAATAATTAATTATTAATGCCAATTTATAGCCGTACAAAAATATATAACCTTTCAAACAGTTATTTTATGGAGGGAATCGGATAAATAGTTCAAGCCCGGGGCTTGAAGTTAGATTTAAAAACATGGTTTCAAAAAATCGCCATTTTGAATTTTCACATTTTTTTTATCTTTTTGAAATCGTGAATAATAATCAAATTTAATCGTCAAAACCAGAAGTTCGAACGCTTTTTCATTGTCCCACAAAAAAATACAAACTTTGCCTTATTTTTGCCCAAATCCAGGGGAGGGTCCCCTTAAATGAGAAAAACACCAATAGAATCATCGTTTCTACTACTAAAATGTGTAAATTTTTATCAATTTACTATGAAAACTAGCCTTGCTATAAATCATATTTTAAACGTTTTCATACGATTTAAAAAAACTGTAAATAGATAAAGTGTAGACCAGTTACATTTGAAACATAGATTGTTGCGCATATTTCGGATATACATTAACAAAATAGTATTCTGTTTGAACTAAAATGTTCGACTTTATGTGAACATTAGAGGGAAAATACAAAAAAATCATCTCGATTGCGAAGAAATTTGCGGAATTTTCAGCATCCGGCGCACATTATTCTCATCCATCGTTTTGGCAATCTTATTCCACTTGGTTCTCAATTCATTGATGCTTTTGACGACACTACCATTCAGCTTCCTCTTCATAATAGCCCAAAATCTCTCTATCGGTCTGAGCTGGGGACAGTTTGGTGGGTTGAGTTCTTTCGGTATAAACTGAATCCCGTCGGTTTCATGCCACTGTAGCACTGTTTTACTGTAATGACAGCTTGCAAGATCTGGCCAAAACATGACAGGTTCATTGTGGGATCTGATGAATGGCAATATGCGCTATTGGAGACATTCCGTTCTGTACAGCTCTGAATTAAATGTCTTATCAGTGATGAAAACCTTGGGCTTTCTACCGCAGTTATAGATACCATGCGAAATCCTCTTTTTCATGCAAATTTATCTGCAAACACAAACTTCAATTTGACAGGAACATCTCCCCGTAGCCAAGTAAAATTTTTGTCCTGGTAGCTGTTTGAAATCGGCCTGTACATAGGTTTCATCATCCATGATAAGACAGCCATTGAATTTTGTCAACACTTGATCATACAGTTTTCTGGCACGGATTCTGGTCATATTATTCTGCTTTTGATCCCTATTTGGTTGTCTACAGGCACGTTATGACTTGAAGCCTTCCCGGAGACGAATCTGTTGCATTAACGTACGTGCGGCGCGAAACTTTTTGGCCAAATCGCGGTCTGAGATGTTGGGGTTTGCCTCAATGTTCTTGATGACTTTGTTCCGCAGTTAACGGATGATAGTATCCGCCTGACGCTTGCTTCGAGCTTTGCGATCCGTCGACAAAGTTTCTCTGTACTTATTCTGTACTTTTTCAATACACGCCACACGGCATTTCGGGGAAAACCCAACACTTTAGCAAGTTTTGGCCCAGCCCACAAAAGGTTTTCCAAATGATTGCGCACAATTATTTTTCTTCTTTCTTCTTCCATTTTGTATTTCTCTGAAACAAGTTCGAACTGCACAGTAAAAAAAAAACTTCTGATATTATTATTGTTATTTTTTATTGGATACTCAAAACGAAGGTCATGTATTGCACTTTAGGGGGAAAATATTGAAAAAAAATATTAAAATTTGGTGTTAATGAAATCTCGAATTTTTCTTCGAATACCAGTCATTATATTTTGGACACTCTCTTGGCTAACCTGAATGGCCATTTTATTCCAGGATCTCTTCATCTCTGCTGGATCCCGAGTCACTCTTCTTCTTCAAATTCTGTTTGATAACTATTCAACATTTTAGAATTGGGCCAAATAGAGGGCATTTAGGCGGATTGAAGTCCTTTTAGAAGACTCCACCCCATCACTATAGTTCTTCTGCCCTGTAATGGCAGCTTGCCAAATCAGGCCAAAACATTACAGGTCCATTGTGAGCTTCAATGAACGGATGAATACATTTTTTTAGGAACTCTTATTTGTAAATTCTGGAATCCATTGTCTTGTTTATCACAAAAACCTGTTTTTTTTATCAACAGTTGCAAATCCCTTGCTAGATGATAATCTTTCGTGCGAAATTATTGGAAAAAACGAATTTGAGCTTATTAGGGACATCACCTCACCCAGTGGCTTTTAAGAACTTTGGTCCTTAAATCTGCCCATAAGCCATCTTCACATACGTTTCGTCATCCATAAGGATGCACCTTCCGTATTTCGTAAGAACCTCACTCTACAAACTTCCAAACACGTTTTTTGGTCATTACATAGAAACGAAAAATTCCTAGACCAGACCGGGAATCGAACCCAGCCACCTCCAGCATGGTGTTGCTTTGTAGCCGCGCCTTTACCGACTGAGCTAAGGGAGGACCCTTAGCTTATTTGAACACATTTTGAATATTTGGAAATTTAGAAATTTCCGCCCGGAAATGGGTCAAACTCAGGTACTTTTTCAAACAGACGTATCTGATTTTGTAAACAAAGGGGAGAAGTAAGATTCAATCGTAAATTTCTCAAAACTCTCAGCACCCTCACGGAAAGCAGCATCCTCATGACTTTAGGGAAGTGTTATTCCTTGTGTTGCTGGCCTTCATTTGCATGAAAGTGCCAAGGGTTTCAAAAATGTTTCGTTTGAATCTTACTTCCCCTCTTTATTTACAAAATCAGTTACGTCTGTTTGAAAAAGTACTCGAGAAATGTTGACGTATGTTAAATGTAAACGCAAATGTTGACGCAGTTTGAATGTCCGACTTTTAACTTGGGATTTCATTTGCAAAACTTAAGTGCCATTATAGCATTTTTATACAAAATATGTAAGGAAAATTATTCAAATTTCTAGCATTTATTTATTTGTTGTAGCGATATATTTGTTTCTTTCTGTATTATGGCCATATGACAACGTTATTTTCTTACTTGTTTTTCAACTTTCAAATCTTCAGTATTCACAGTATTTCACAGAATTCCAGTTCTGTATTTTTAACTGCAAGAACGAGTTTTGGATCGGATCACGTCCACCGGAGTTACTTCGGATTGTCTTGAAATACCCAAAGACCCCGTGTTAGAGTTGTTGAAGGAAAACCCAAGCTCATGGATAAATTTATGTCTGTTTCGAAGGAACAGATAGTGTCACTCTTGTTTAGTGTTCCACAACATCAACAACAGCATCAGCGTCGTTTTACCTCACTCAAAATGTCGTTTGTCATTCCCTAACACTTGATTGGACAACACATCTATAGAAATCACAATAAAATAGCCAAATCCCGAAGTCAAGGTTCTTACAGGTGATCAGTCATGCTGCTTCAAAGCCCAATGTCTGCTTGTTGCTTCCTTCTCGATTTCGCATCTCACTGGTGCTTATGTTTACCGGTAGTTTTTTTAGATTTAACACGTTTGCACATTTTTTTTTTTCTTTTACAAGTCATCGAGTTGAAATGAGTTTGCTCGCTTGCTTAGACCATTGCTCCGCTAGAATTCATGTTTCCAATTAAGTTTGCAACAGAAATGCTTTCGTTTCAGTTGAAACCTGTATTCAACCGATAGGCACCATTCTGAAAATGGGCGCCGATGTTATTTATGTTATGTTCAATGAATGCTTTTGAAGAACAAGAAGTATAAAAGCGGTTGAAAAAAGCTCCCCGTCCCAAAACGTTTTGGCTGAGGTAGAATGGACAAATATTTGGAAAATATATTCAATATGATAGCGACACTTGTTACTTCTGGATTTTGCATTTGATCCGGGTTATTCCACTATAGTTGATTCATCGGGATCATTTTTGGTTTTTATTTTCAAATCCTTTAGAATACAATGCTTGTATTTACCATGCCTCACTTAGTTAAGCGCTGTTTATTACGCAATGTTTCTCAATATATATATCGCCAGAAAAGAGATGATAAATCATAGACAAAAAATGGCTTTGCCAATATGTTCAATCGATTCAATATACTGACAATGCATGCATTGATGGGGGCTTAATATTAGACCTGTGCGCCGCCGCGCCACGCCGCCGCCGCCGACGATTTTATTGCGCCGCCGCCGCCGCTATTTTCGACCGGCGCGCCGCTGCATTTTTTTGCCCGCGCCGCCGGGCAATTTGAGTCACGCCGATAAAAATTGTCATCGTATATGCTTTAAGTTTAGTTAAGTTAAGTTCATTAGCCCTTCAGAAACCTGCTTTTATTACTGATGACAAATTATAACATCTCGATGAGATGTGCCATCCAAAGGGTTTTCGTGTGAAACACTGATCAGCTTTGTTTTTTCGTTCTAGAAACTTCAGTGTACATTTTCGTGTTTCGTCTCTTGGTAATTTCGCGAGTAAACTTGACTTTGAAAATAATGAAATGTCCGCCTTAAATGTCGAGAAAATTTCCACCGCAAGTGTACATATTGATACCACAAATAATTGTAATCGAACCAGCAATGTGTGGAAAAAAATTGGTGCACTAAAACATGTCAAAAATGGTTTTACACATCATCTGCTTCCTGACAAAGTGTTTTGCAATGTTCATATGTCTAATCGAAGCAAAACAAAAACTCAAAACCCCCTCGGGAACCTTGTCCAAACATTTTGTTCCGATGTAATTTCAAAGGGCTGAGATTGACGGAACTTCGACACGGAAAATAAAAATCCAGCCACATTTAAAATGCACTGGGATTTAAATCCAGCGAAAACATATTCTGAAGTTTGAGGCAACCAATAATTAAGAAATAAACTAAACATTGTAGTGAATACTGGTGAATAAAACACAACTATATATCTATGCTTAGGCGATATATTAAATATGGACTGATTCCACGCCAAATCGGTCGGTCACCAAACTCAACTATCTTCGATTTTGATGAAACTTGGTACACGTCTTCGGTATGTTGAAAAAAAAAAATCCACTGGTGTTAAGATTATTTGGATTCAAGAGTAACTTTTGAGATGGGTGTATGTTTTTTTTCCAACATTTTACTTGAAAAATCGTAGTTCAAAAACCATTACATTTAGAGAAAAACTTTATATGAGGGAGTTGTAGAGAACTAAAAAGGCTTTGTAAAAAAAATGTACACTGAAAAAAAAATTTGTTTTCACAAAGAAAAATCGAAAATAAATACTAAAAATCAAATATAAAAAAAAACATATTTTTAATATTTTTCAAATTTGTTTTGTGGAAATTTGAGAAAAAAAGACACGTTTTGAAAAAAAACTCTAGGATGGACGCTCTTATAATAAAAAAGTTTTCCGAAGAGCGAACTTTGGTGCATATTTCAAATTTTGGTTATTCATTATTATAAATGAAAATTAATTATACAATATGATTTTGGAGATCATTAAAAACAATAATGATGATAATGATAAATCACCTGAACGCAACCGTTTTCGAGATTTTTCGGATTTTATTTCAATAGAATGAAAAAACCTCAGACAATTCGCTCTTTTCTTAAGTTAATCGAGATTTCCACCAGAAATGATAAATTTTCCAAGATCTTCATATTATAACGTTCACATTACTCTAATGTCCTCTTTTCTTTTGATATCAGGATGATAAGAAGACTCATTTGAAAAGAACAAGATAAATAGCACTATTGTTTTAATATTGCAATCAATATATTTATAATTGTTTTATGGCTGTATCGGTCGGGCCGCTCAGAGAATGAAGGGAGCGAATTTGCTAAAGCGATGAAAGTAACAGCGAGATAGATGTCGCAGGGGCGACAAGTGTGAAATGGACAGATGATGAAATTATGCGGAGGGTCATATAGAAGAAGCATATTAATCGAACTGCTGACTATTTTGCCAAGCTCCAACGATGTTAGAGGTCGGGTGTAGTGTGTGAAAACTACACTCCGAACAGTTCGGTGATGTAGCGATGAAAGTAACACATATTGTTTAAGGTAGGTAGACAAATAGCAGCTATAACGTATGTCAGGTATATCTTCTCATAAAAAAACAGCTAATGTACGCTGCCTGTAAACTACCAGAGATGTTTTATACCTGCATTTCCAAAGGTACCACAGCCAATATATATGCTCATACATAGTCGCATTCATCAGTAAAATCTATCTGAGTGAACTGAAAATGGAGTTTAACATGAAGAAGTGTTGTATGCCGTTTCCCACTAAACGGTGCTCAAAAAACCTTCGTAAATTAACCGAACAAAATGTCAAAAAACTCAAGTTTATGGGCAAAACACATTTGGACACTTCTTTGATGATTTGTGATAATTGTCGTTTGCATTTAAATAGAACGGAACAATCCCATGCTGCAATTTCGGAGCCTAGTGAGAAACCATCAATTACTAACATTATGGATCCACAACCATCTACATCACGGCAAGTAGACTTGTATGGTCTCGAGGAAACGCCATCGGCAATATCATTAATGTCAGTGCTATCTGATAGCAGTGTGCAAGATTATTCAAGGCGCCATAATATTGAGCTATTTAACAAGGGCGTAGCTGGAATCAACGTTTCGCCAATATCGGCTAAAAAGTTCCTGAACGTAAATTATGCCCGCAAAAAGTTCAAAGATGTTTCAAACGGCATTCGGACACACATATTTGGGGATCAAGCGAAGGAGGATGACCTGGAACAATTGAAAGTGAAAGCAGCCGAATATGACGAAATAATCGCGCAGCTAAAGGACCGGTATGCTGATCCAGAAACTTCGAGGGACGATCAAGTAAGGATACTTTCGGTTTTACCACAATCTTGGACAAATCAAAGAGTAATGGCAGAATTTGGAATAACAAACAAGTACATCGTATCACAAGCTAAATTCCTTGCAAAGCACGAAGGTGTTTTAGCTGCCCCTAACGAAAAGCTGGGACACGGTCTGAACCCGGAAATAAAAACCAAATTTTGCAATTTTACGACAGTGATGAGATTACACGAGCAACCCCTGGTATGAACGACTACGTTGCAGTGAGGAGTGAAGGTAAGAGGGTTCATATTCAAAAGCGCCTTTTAGTTTGTTCATTAAGAGAAGCTTTCATTAAATTTCAAGAGATGCATCAAAATGCTGTTGGGTTTAGCTCTTTTGCAGCACTAAGACCAAAGCATTGCAAATTACTTGGCAGCACAGGTTCTCATAACATTTGTGTTTGCACCATTCATGAGAACATTAACTTGATGCTTCATGGTCTTAGAAAATATTCATTCGAGAATGATTATAAATTGTGTTTTGAAGAAATATTATGTAGCTCATCAACTAGAACTAAAAAATGTTACCTCCGTGAATGCGAACGATGTCCAGGCTTTTCAGATTTTGAGAGTAGTTTAACAGACAAATTAGAAAAACGTGGTTTAGTTGAAATATCTTTTGAGCAATGGATTTCAACTGATAGATGTAGTTTAGAGACACTTGTTAAACCAATTGATGAATTTATTGCTTATTTTTGTGAAAAGTTGGAACAATTAGTATCCCACGATTTTGTCAAATCTCAGCAGTCTAGTTTCTTGAGAGATTATAAAAGTTGTCTTAAAGACGGCGAAGTAATAATAATTTGTGATTTTTCTGAAAATTATTCATTTGTTTTTCAAGATGCTGTTCAAAGTAGTTATTGGAGTAATGAGCAAGCCACTATTCACCCTTTTGTCATTTATTACACGGAATCTGGAATACTTAAAAATATCAGTTTCATTGTTATCTCAGAAGTGTTGAAACATGATACGATTGCGGTGCAGGTGTTTATTTCAAAACTAATAAGCTTTTTGCAAACAAAAATTAAAGTAAAGAAAGCTACGTTTATGTCTGACGGGGCAGCATCCCAATATAAAAATAGGAAGAACTTTGCAAGCCTTTGTAAGTTTAAAAAGAAATACAATATTGATGCTGAATGGCATTTTTTCGCAACATTCCACGGTAAGGGACCTTGCGATGCAATTGGTGGTACATTAAAACGAATGGCAAGATATGCAAGCCTTGCTGTACAACATGAACACCCTATAAAAAGTGCATTAGAGTTATTCGAATGGGCGAACCAAAAAAGTGATGATTGTTTAACAAAAATGTCGTTTTGTTATGTATCACATGAAGAGTATGAACAGGGGTAGCAGAATGGAATGAAATTTACCGACAGACTAAAACGATTGCAGGTACACAAAAGTACCACTCATTCGTTCCAATTTCAGAAAACGAAGTTTTTGTAAAACTGTTTTCGAATGACGAAGAAGGCAGGATTCATAATATATATAAAAGCAATCAATAGTTTATATAATGTTTATGTAATATTATCAATGACCGATACTAATAAATGGTATGTATAAATATAAATCCAACCATAATTCATTATTTTTGTCTTATAACTTTAAGTGAAGCTTTTTCAATCGACGAGCTGTTAAGAGTAAGTAAGAGGCACATACATGTGTTTTAAAAAGGCTAAAAACACAAGAGAAACAATCGTTAGCTATTGTTGTTTTAGTATCACGAGTAATTTATGAAAAGGGCGTATTTTTTGAGGTTTTGAAATTTTATTGAAAGAAAATCAGAAATATCTTGAAAACGGTTGCGTTTACGTGGTTTATCATTATCATCATTATTGTTTGTAATGATCTCCAAAACCATATTGTAACATCAAAATTTATTTATAAGAATGAATAACCAAAATTTGAAATATACACCAAAGTTCGCTATTTGAAAAACTTTTTTATTATAAGAGCGTCCATCCTTGAGTTTTTATTTAAACGTGTCTTTTTTTCTCAAATTTCCATGCAACAAATAAAAAAAATATTAAAAATATGTTATTTTAGATATTTTATTTTTAGTAATTATTTTTGATTTTTCTTGATGAAAAAAAAATTTTTTTTTCTGTGTATATTTTTTTAAGAAAGGCTTTTTAGTTCCCTACAATTCCCTTATATAAAGTTTTTCTCTAAATGTAATGGTTTTTGAACTACGATTTTTCAAGTAAAATGTTGGAAAAAACACATACGCCCATCTCAAAAGTTACTCTTGAACCCAAATTATCTTAACACCAATGGAATTTTTTTTTTCCAACGTACCGAACTCATGTGCCAAGTTTCATCCAAATCAATGATGATCGGGTATGATTTTTGGGATTTCCGGCACATTCTGGATGGAATCCCTCTATGGTTGAGCAAAGGTAACCTTCAAACTTTAATATTTTCTTCATAATTAACGAATCGTTAAATATGTTTAATGTTATTTCATAATTTTGTCAAAAATAAAAGAAAATGTAATGTGCCGTTCAGTCTACGAGCTACATCACTTGATAAAGACTAGCTTCATATCAATGTTCGTACAGTTACTTTTCACTGGAAATAATGCATCTGACGGCTCATATCAAGATTTGCTATATCAAGTGATATAGCTCGTAGTCTTAAACAAATAGAGTTAATTTCCACAACATGATAGCACTTTGTTAGGCGTGAAAAAGTTCAAAAACCTTCTTTCTCAATTTTCTTCGGGTCCGTTGGGGGAGCACTTAACGTCAACGTACGGTCTTCAAATTTAAGTATGTTTGTTTTCTAGTCAAGACGAACATTTCAAGAGGTGAAATTCTTAACTTGGCATATTTTTTCAAAATAAGGGATGGCCTACTACCCATGTAAGCATCGACTATGAACATGACAATTCCCGAATCAAATAACTTGGCTAACCACTGAAGTAACCGGTAAATCAGTGCATAGTGGACGCTGTTTTATACGTGATTGTAGTAATGTTGTAAAAATATTGATAGTTCGGTCACTGCTCTAAATTCTTTAAAATTTGGTTAATCTTTGGATCTTTAAGCTCCTGAATATATGATTTTTATAGCAATTTGAATTTTTTTTTACTGTTAATTTATTTATAAGAAACTAAAAGTATCAAAACTTTTAGTTTCTTACACTTTTTAATCATATTTTCTTTTAGATATTTATTTATTTTTATTCTCAGGTTTGAAAAGAGCGGAAATTTTTTTTTTAATTTGGACAGACAATACACAAAGTGTAAATAGAAGAATATTGTGGCCGAGTTTAAGAATCTTAGAATTTTTAGATATTTAGAGTTTAAGGTTTTTAGATTTCTAGTAGATTTTTAGGTATTCCGATTTTTAGATTTTAAGATTTTTAGATTTTTCAATTTCTAGTAGATTTTTAGATACTTAGATGTTTGTAATTTTAGATTTTTAGATTTTAAGATATTTAGATTTTTAGATTTTTAGATTTTATGATATTTAGATTTTAAGATTTTTAGATTTCTAGTAGATTTTTAGGTACATAAAATTTTAGATTTTAAGCTTTTTAGATTTTTAGATTCTTAGATTTTCAGATTTTTGGATTTAAGATTTTTGAATTTTTAAATTTTTAAGCATTCCTAGGATTTTGGATTTTTGGATTTTTAGATTACTAATAGATTTTTAGATATTTAGATTTTCAGGTTTTAAGATTCTATAATTTTTAGATTTTTAAATTTTTAGATTTTTAAATTTTTAGATTTTTTTAATTTTTAGATTTCTAGGTTGTTAAATATTTAGATATTTAGATCTCTAGAGTTTTAAATTTTCAGATTTTTAGATTTTTAGATTTTTAGATTTTTAGATTTTTAAATTTTTAGATTTTTATATTTTTTTAATTTTTATATATTTGGATATTTAGATTTTTAGATTTTTAGATTTTTAGATTTTTAGAGTTTTATATTTTTAGATAATAAAAACTAAACTCTTAGCTTCAGGACAAAGAATCCCTACTGAGCCTTTGCGCCACGTCATGCCGGCCAGTTCAGCACAAGGTTGTCCCACTTAGGACCTGTGCATAAACCACGTAGACTCATTTTTGACAATCTCAGACATCCCCCCTCTCCCCACGTAGACTTTTCTCCATACAATTTTTTGAATTTTTGTATGGAGCATAGACTTTGGTTAAACCCCCCCAGAAAAGTTACATATCAATATAAAGAAAAATTAAAGACAGTTAAATTTTACCGATAGGCCGAATTTTAGATCCATAGACCCACATTTGAACACTTTCCCATGTTTGCATAATAATGACAATTTTATTCTATGTGGTTATTACTAATATATACACTGGTTAAGTTTATTAATACAGACAGAACCCAAGCAGCAACAAAAAGTTCGAATTTCACTTGAGATGAGAAATTAGAAGTTCAATTTTTGCTGTGTAAAACGACAATTCACGTACAGGCAGAACTTAATTCTGTTCAACGTGTGATTAACATTAAAAGCAACTTGAAAGTTCAAGAAAAGTTTCTTGTTGCTATTCAACGCAACCTTCAAGTTCATATGTTCTTCGTTGAGAACTTGCATTGAACTTCAAAAAATCTCTAACAGAAAGATCAATTAAAGTACTCACCGTACTTTTCATCAGCGTAAAAGGTCACAATACATCTATTTTGAACTTCTTTCCTACTTTTTGAAGTACACGTTAAGTTTTGAGTAACCCTAAAAAATGTCAAAAAGATTCTTTACCTTTGAAGAGTAAACTGGTGTTATTCTCCAAGTTTGACAAGATACAAGAGCAAAAAAAAAAAGATTTTCCAAATACAGTAAAAAAAGGCTTATTCTTTTACCATCGTATAAAATAGTTGGCTTAGTGGGATGCAGAAAATAAAGCAGTCACTCAACAAGGTTGAGTAATCAAGCGAATTAGTAGTTCAGATTGAGTTCTAGATGAACTAATCAGAGACTTTAAGGTTCAGATAAGGTTATAGGGAGCAAAAAAGTACTAGTGTATGGAATCAACGCTTCGCATAACCCACCTCGTTAATATGGCACAGTGGTAAGTATCCCGGTTTTAAAGAGAGAGGACTCGAGTTGAAGACTAGGTAGTAGGTGTTCATGAAAAATTTAATTTACTTAAGAAAAATCATCAAATTTCACTCAATCATCATTTCATCAAAACGCAGCACTCTAAAAATAAATTTCCGGCAGGAATAGAGAAGAACAAAAGTGTCAAATATAAATGACTTTTGCGTTTTTTTTCGGTTTTGTTTAGTTCGTTTGAGGTGTGTTTTATGAGCTGAATAGCATTCTCTTCAATCTCTAGAATGAGCATTTCGTGAACTTCAAAGTTTTTTTTCTAGAAATCGGTAAGAATGCTGCTAGAAGCTTAAACATTGAATGCGAACTAGAAAGTTCGGTTAATTACTTAAAAAGTGAGCTGCATAGATGTCTCGTCATAATCCTTCGATTTGCTGGTTAAACCAAAACACACCCTTGTATGAGGACTTTTGGTTGCTTGGAAAGTCAAATTCCCCGTCGACTTGTGATGAATATATTCCATAATGTTAAGTCTCATATATTTGTACACACACTGTTCCACGTCAATTCATCGACTTGAATATTACAACACTATTTATATCCGGGTTTTCTATCAAAATATAAGACTTGGAGTGATCCTTTAGTCTTATTATTGCACGTAAAATTCAAACAGTTAAAAGGGATAAGCATGAGGAAATGTCGAAGGCATAATTTATGCCCGCGCCGATCCACGCCGCCGCCGCCGCCGCCAAGAACGACCACGGCGTGGTGCCGGCTGCGCCGCCGCCGCCGTTTGAAAATACCATATACGCCGCCGCCGATTCAAAATAGATCGGCGCACAGGTCTACTTAATATATGGGCAAGTTAATGTCGAACACTTATTTGAGAGCAAAGCGTAAATAGCCAAGAAGAAGGTTCGTGTATTTCTTAAAGGGAACATCCTAGCATAACGTCTATGATAGAGTCTTTAACATTATATGTAACACCAATTCCTTGGGGTTGCACATTACATTTCTAACGTCGCTTTTAAATTTTAAAAATAATCAAATAATCGTTCAAAAGGAGATCAAACTAAAACTTATATATCAGCAATGTTTCATTAGTGTCATTGCAAGACTTCGAACAAACAATTAAATCCTTAATTAGAAATTGTGCTGTTGCACTGACCGCTTTATAAATCTGTTTTAATTGATCTGTCCAATTCATACGAACGATCCATTGCCCTTGAAATGATGTTATAATAAACAAGTGATACTTTAGAGCATTCCGTTCTGCTTGTTGGTCGATCGATTAAAGGCATCATAATAGAGAAGTTTCGGAAGTTGTGTCTTTATGCTCCATAAATCACAGTGCCCAGTCGCTATAAACTTTTGAAATCCGCACATGATAACTGAAAGAAACTGAAAGCAAACAAAGCAAATAAAGTTCAACGTATTCGACAGCGTGCTTTGAATATTTAAACACCCGGAACACCAGATCCAATCAGAATCGGTCAAAGCTAAGATGGGTGTTGAAAAAGTTACCAACTGGGAAGAAGGTGCAGCGGCGCTGAAGGAATGGCTAACAACCCAGCCACATTTGCCTCAAAATATTCGTAAGTATCATTTGAATAAATTTGAAACTAGTTTTAAGATTAGCAGATTGGTTGGATGAGTGGAAAGAATATATCCAGGAAGATAAATTTTCAAATTAATAGCCGTATCAACGTTGTGTTCTAGCGTAAACTTTAGAGAACTCTACATCTGCCGTAGAACGATTAATTTCTTTTAACCTTGGGATGACATTTGTGTCTGAGTGGTCAGAATGTGTGTTCTTAGGTTGCGTTTCAAAAGTTGTTTTGTTTGAATTCAAATTGAATTCAATCTTAAGATGGCATTAAGTAGCTGTATGCTCAATCAGATAAGTTTTTCAAAAGAAAAAAAAAGGCATAACTTAAATAGTATTCATTTATTTTGATGATTTCTAGAAACTCATAAGCATCAAATACTGAAGTTCCAGAAAAATGGATTCCTGAATGGCCTTAAGTATACTTATATTTTTATATTTTTATGTTCATAAACATATGCTGAAGGCCGATAAACACATAAACGTCGAGCCATTTGATCGGTTGTTGTCTTTCTGATTTTATTTGCTGATATTCAGGGAAGAAAGCTTAATATCGTATTATAAACGAGTGAATGTTATGAGATTAAACGACAATGGAAGTACATATATGTATAGTATATAGTCAATAGAATTTTGCATTACTCACAATTATTTCTATTCACTGAAGGTAGTTGTTTTGTCGGATGTACAGCAAAACAAGAAATGATTAGTTTCTCTAAAATATCAACAGGTTACATCCTTGAATTTTTACTAAAGAATGAAAAGGAAATTGTTACTTTATCTTGTTCAATATTTTTATTACATATAATTGTGTTTTCAAACATCGAATAAAGTTTCAGTCTTTCTAGACCTTTCAAGAAATTAGGCAAACCTTAGTAGTTGGCGTCACATGCGGCTTCTAAGGACTGTATCCAAAACTTTTCTAGTTTAAACAAAAAAAAAATGAATAAAAGCAACTTTATTTTCAGAATTTTCTGATTTTGGATAAGACTCCACTCATGAGGGTTTGGACAGTGGTTTTGTCGCAATTTCTAGAAGTTGCAGACCAATGCTTTTTGAACTCTGCCATGGTCTTGCACTCCATACCACTCTTCTTGAAGTTGCGCTTGACGATAGCCCAGTAGCTGACGAAGAGTTGGACTCTCATCGAAATCTACTCTATTTTCTTGCATCCATTGTACTGTGGTTTTGGCGTAATGGGCTGATGCCAAATCAAGCCAAATCAAAGGATAGACCTAACGGAAGCATCCTTTTCTGCAAACACTCAGTACGGTGAATTTCGGCATTGATCGTTGCTTTTTTCTACACTAAAGATCTATGACTTGAGCCGCAGGAATGACTTTTCTGATATGCTCACATCTTTGAAGATGACATTGGTGTAAAATTGCGGTCCTGGAAGCGTTCTGGAGTAATTGCAAAACTGGGCCTAGATTTTTATTCAGCTATTTGTTTTGCTAGTTTATGCTTCTTATAAGTCTTTAGGATGTTGTGCTTCTTGATTCTTTGCAACGTTCCAACGTAGATACCAGGATGAGGATGAGATCACATTTCTCCGCGGAAGACCAGCGTGCAGAGCACTGTTAAGAGTACCACGCAGTTGTTTTAACGTAGGAACTATGTTTCTTTTTCCTATACCGGGTGTCATTTCAATAATTTGAAAAATGAGTGCATTACGCTAAAGTGATATGTTTTTGATCATTATCAACTCTCGTTTGAACAGAATGACTTTATTCATACACCA
The DNA here is from genome assembly GCA_034211315.2 of Aedes japonicus. NCBI lineage: Eukaryota > Metazoa > Arthropoda > Insecta > Diptera > Culicidae > Aedes > Aedes japonicus. The sequence goes on along the minus strand of JASCZW010000172.1, from coordinate 155,155 downwards.
ATAGATCAAAAAAATTAAAATTAGTTTTACTTTTTCTTTCTTACGGCATGGCATAGTTGTACTATCGACTGCAGTGAAAGGCAAAATTTATAAGAACGGCCGTTCAAAGAAAAATAATACTAAACATTTTAATGTTACCGTATGTTATGATATGTATAAATAAGATGATACCATTATCAACGCGGTCCTACGTGAACCTCGTTGTAAGGATGCATGTAGGGGTTACTGTATACACAAATTTGTCTAAGATCAATGGCTGTGTCTACGATCAATGTCAGAAGAAAGTCATGTTTTACATAGAGCCAGGGATTGTCGAAAAACACAGAGTAGTGCAAAGTAGGCAAGTGCTTCACCCAATTTCAAGTGTGCGTCTCCTGTTTCAGAAGAGCGCACAAAACGAACGTGCGAGAGATTTCGTAGCAGCACGAGAGACAGATAGCCGCACATGCACTACTCTTTCAGAGATAAAGAGTAATGCACAGTGCTCTACTCTGTGCTTTACTCTGTGCTTTGGCTCATGCTTTGGTAAATGGTAGTAACATGAAAATTGTTGATGCTAGTAACAAAAAGGTATGGGTTCATAGAGGGAAATTTTGTATTAAAATCCTTATTCACAAACTATTCGGACCTGCCACCGTGTCTGCTTTTTGCACTTGTGTTTGCACAAAAACGACAAGGGAGAGTGCAATCGTTAACGCCCAAAAAGACGAGAGCAAATTCGAAATGAGATGTGCGGCTTTGAGCGCACGGCAAAACAAGGGTGCACGGGAGTACAGACTCGCTTCGTCTCTTTGAAATTTAATGTGCTGTCTCGTTCACGTTACCTTATCCCTGCATAGAACAAATGCATCACAATTGTGAGCTAGAAAATTGAATGATTCCGGTTTACGACTCAATATTCGACAATCTCGCTACAGAATCCAGAACACTCAAATAACTCTTTTGGAAAATTTTTAATTCAAGGAAATAATAGCTCCAAGGACGGAACAAATGCCAATTTCTTCCAAAAAAAAATCTTTAGTGGAAGCATTGCCAAATCAAGGCATTGAGGAGAGTCCGAAATTTAGAAGTACTTGAATATACAAGTACCTTCGACAATATCGTCAAATGAGAATAGCCCAGATGAAGAAGTGGTCTCGTTTCATTAAAACATTAGGGATTCATTAATTCATTAGGGGTTTTATTTAATCCCCGGAAGAGATTAGAGACCCGTATGTTGTTAGTGCTACGACAACCAGAAGGATTTGGATTTACATTTTTTTAATTTTAAGCAAGCTGATTTGTGGCTCCTGTGCAACAACTTTCCGAGGGCGGATGCATATTCGCTTCCTTTAAGCACCGTCCGGAAAACTAAATGAAGTTTCCTCTTCAGCAAAGTAAAAACCAAACTAACAGAGGAGCAAAGAAATTTGTATTTGTGTTGGGTAATTTCTTGCGATTTCTGCCAAAAACTGCCCGTGGCGTTCTTTAAGAGCACGTTTTAATTTATCCCCCAACGAAAGGTCATGAAGAGGAGTTCCCTTGCAGAAAACACTTTTTGATGTATTTTTGCACAGGTACCATACTCGAATGTCTTCCTTACTACCGCAGTGGAAGGGCGTACACTGAATTTCTCTGATTTATTTGGTTCAATTTAAAGTAAACACACTGTAGTCTTCTATGATGTCTTATTTTTTTATTCATTTTCAGTTTCACTTGAGGAATAATAATAAAAAAAAGTTCGACTTTAAGAGAAAAAATCCATTCGAGTCAAAAAAAAAGTGCCCACTTCATTTTGGCTCTCGGGAAGATAAATTTATGTAAAAGAATATTATAATAATTTATGTGTCCACCTTTGGCCTTCAGGACCAGCTTCAGGCGCTTCGGCATGCTCTCCACCAGGTTCCTTAGGTGTTGTGGATCAAGCTCTTCCCAGGCGCGCTTCAGGGATTCAAAAAAGATGAATTTATAGGTAACAGCAGTTTTGTCAACCCTTGAGGTTGAGGTCCGGTTTTGTGGAGGCCATTCCAGCGGTTTTAACCAACAAGACCGGAAGAAAGACTTGGTCTTCTTGGCAGCATGCTTCGGATCGTTGTCCTGCTGCTATACGAACTTCTCTTCAAGACTCGTCTGGATCAGCAAAACCTCCAGATTTTTGCGCAGCATGTTGATGTGGCATCTGCCGTCATATTACCGTCGATTTTCACGAGGCTACCCACTCCACTCCATGAAAAACACCCCCAGATATTTCCTCCTCCATTCTTCACCGTGTCTTGGATTTGGCACTCCTGAAGCTCCTCACCCGATCTACACCACACAAGAACCCGCCGCTTTCGATTAAAAAGCTCGTCCGTCCAGATATCAAACCTGAGCTGTTTGAACCCGAGGTCAAAGATGTACTTGCCACACACTATATGATTGGATGTTTTGGAAAGGCAAAAAAACCACTCTATTAAAACTGTAAAAGTGCTCAAAAATTTTATGTTTATGTTATTTTAAATTTAAACAAATAAACAAATATATTTTGACAAATAAAAGATAGATTTATTTTTTGTAACGAATGGATATTTGTTTCACATTTATTTTAGCTATAAATTTTTTTTTGTGTTAAATTTAGTGTTAAAGTCTTTTTTTCTTCTACCAAACAATCCCAATTACTATTCTTGTTATTTTACTCTAATTTCAATCAAAGCAACAACAAATTTAGATGTTTTGATAATTATTCCTTTTCAATAATAAAATAATTTAATTAATTTAATAAAATAAATATTTTTGTCTACTCGGATACTTTGGAAAGCTTTTATTGTTTATTCTACAAGAGTCAATCACCCTTAATTGAAGAGTGCGTACCAGTTTATCTCTTGACTATCTTTTTCTTTCGAGTATTAAATTGCCAGTTCATAATTGTTTCTAACTATTAACGGAAAAATTCCAATACCAATAATTTTTTTTCCGCAGATCCACTACTTCTTCAACGTTACATCCATTCAACTAAAGGCGATTTGGAATATGCAAAGAAGATCTTCGTTCATGGATTCACTATCCGGCAAAACAACCCACACATTTTCGCTAATCGCGATCCGGCGGAACCCAAAATACGACAAGTTCTACAAGCGATGTAAGTAGGAGTATTGGATAGACTTAAATCAAATTATTTCCGATCATCTTGATGTGTAGAAGAACGCAAATCTAATCGTGCCTGTCAGCTCATAACTGCAAACTATACAACATTTAAAATCTTAAGTGTTTGTTTTGTAGCTTCGATGATAAATGAGCTAACCGAGATGACAAAGTGACGGAAAGCCTTTCGGAGCATAGATCAGAACAACATTAAAAGCGGAAAATTAAATTGTGGCGATGCTCATATCACCTACCGATCACTAGGTCACTTTGTTCTTCCACTACACTTTGTTTTTTTTTGTACCATTCGAGGAGTGTATATCAGTTTAATTTCAAGTGCAGAAAATAGGGAATGCAAAATAAAGTAAATAATTATAATTGATCACGGTGGTTTTTATGCCACTTTTTCATTTCCCAAACAGCACATTACGACCTAAAAACCTCCGCTACGGCTAAGTGGTGGATTCCAAAGCATACTTTCAACTGTTGTTTGCTTTGCTTACTTCCTTACTTCACACGATACTGAACAAGTCATTCTCGAGCAACAAAAAATAGCTTTACAGCTTTTCTGAACTTTGAGGCCCCTTAAGCTTTTTGTGAAAAGGGTCTACATAATTTTGTTTACAAATGCTAATCTTTTCGATTTTCAATTTTTGTGATGACCGATTTTTTGCGTTTTGGAACCAGAAGAGCAATAATGATACGAGGCTTCAAATACGCTGATTGCTGATGACGTACTTCATTTGAACACTTTGCTTCCATGCCATGTAACTTGTTTTGCTATGCTATTCGTCGATATATACGGTGCTTCAGTGACATCAAAACAAAAGAATGATTTGTGCGAATAGGAAGACCTTCCTGGGGGTCACGCAAGGCCGCAATGAATGATCTTTTTTCTCTGACAAACATTTTACTTCTTTGTCAGTCACTGGTGCTTAGGCACAGTGTTAATAGCCTAAACGTGTTTATTTTGTTTCATTTGTTAGCTTATGCACAAGAAGTCCAACCCAAATTTTCACTTTTTTATGAAAGAAGATAAAAAAGCAACTACAACTTTGGTTTAGTAGGGTCTCATTTGCAATGACACCATTCAGGTGCAATGATGAACTTTTAATGTCGTTTTATTACTGCACCTTAGCAGAGAACTGGCCAATGTATACTGTACACACAAAGTGAGATTAGTTTATCTTGCAAATAGTGAACACCAATTCAAGCGTGGGGTTAAGTGCCATCTCCTTGGGAAACTCGTCGCAAATATCATACCAGCCACATTTTTATTTTTGCAATAGAAGCATATTACATCATTCATGGCCCCTTGTTACATGAGATGCTTACATGAGCCTTCTAAATCGACTTTTTGAGTCGTATCTCGATTTGTTGAATACGGTTTTGATAGCACTGGTGTTCTAGTATACCTACGAATTGTTTGTTTTTTTTTTTTTAAATAAACAGATTATTTTCAAAATCATCAGAAATCAGAAAATCAGCGTAGGGCGATTATATATTCTTCTTTGCAAGGTTTGATCGATGTCCATCATCTTCATGCACTTAATAATGTAAAAAAATGCTTTTTTTTCATCTATCAGAAAATCGATGTTGTCAAACATCGCACAGAAAAGATCGGATGAAAAAAACGATTCATCGAAATAAAAATATCGATTCTGTAAAATTCGCATCGACATCGCCCATTCCTAATACAAGGTTCAAAAATTCCCAAACCACGATGAACGGCAGCAAACAGTTGCCAAGACCCGTGCTAGGAAGCTCTACAGTATGTCCCATAAAAAATGTGAATGTTTTCAAACCCTAATTTTGGGTAGCTTGAAACATTATTTTTTTAGTTTAAATGCCTATGTATAATCATCTGATTGTATACTCTGAGAAGATGTATACAAAACAGTGGTTCGCGAGTAACAAAGTTGAGAAAAATGTACGCAAAGGAGGTTGTGACTAGTTTGCTACTCGTCCAAAAGCTCGTAAAACAAATTGTCACGATTGTGGATGCCACCTAACTACCGTTAACTGTATCCAACGGTCAATCCTTGATGGACCACGTTCCCGGAAGCCGGGAAGTGGCCGTCCACGGTCCGCTCGCACACCGAAGGTCATCAGATCAGTGAGAGACAAAGTGAGGAGAAATCCTATCAGATCGATCCGGAAATTGGCTGAGGAAGCCGATATTTCAAAAACTACCATGCAACGGTTGGTCAAAGATGTCTTGAAATGTTTGTCCAGGGCAAGAGTAAAGCGCCACCTTGTAACGGACCAAATCAAACAACTAAGGCTGGAGCGCTCGAAACGTTTGGCGTCAGCATTAAAAAAGAAGCATACCATCATCGCACTCTCCGATGAGAAAATGTTCACCATCGATCCCGTATTTAACACACGTACAGACAGGTTTATTTCGCCGAAGAAGATTGGGGATGTTCCAGAGAACGTGAAATTCAAGTTTACAACCAAACATCCAGCCGGAGTCGTGGTTTTCGGGGCAGTTGCGGCTTGAAAATGCCTCCAGTATTTATCAAAGCGGGATTTCGATCCACCGAGGTTTACATGAACATTTTGAAGGACCCATGGATGAAAGCCAACTTTGGAGCACACCAACACCTCAATTTTCAACAGGACGGAGCACCGTGTCATACCCCAAAAAGGCCTCAAGCGTGGATGAAGGAAAACATGAAATTTGGGCCAAAGGATATTTGGCCTCCTAGCAGCCCGGACTTGAATCCTTTGGATTACTCAATATGGGCATATGTTTCCATATTCCCACCTCAGTGTTGGCGCCCTGAAAGCTTCCATTACCAAGGCATGGAATTCGATGACTGACTCATACATTGAGAAGGTATGCTCTCGATTCCGTCCCCGTTTGGAGAGAGTGATCGAGAAAAATGGTGCACATATTTAGTAATGTAAGCATGAAATGCTTAATAAACGATTCCCTAAATTAAATTATAATTTTTTTTATCATTTTCTATGAAAAAAACTGATTTTAAACTGAGTTATGGATTTTCGCATTTTTTTATGGGATATACTGTAAATGCAAATGTTGACCAGACACAGTTGTTTTGTGGTGGATATCGAAACATACGTCAAAATTGACATCCAGCAAATATCAGGACAGGAGTTTGACACCGGAAAAGATTAATTCAAAGTGGATGATTCTTTCAAAACAATAAAAAAATGTCGAAATTCTCATCGAAATACCTCATTTGGCAGGCTAGTGAATTTCCGGCACAGCAGGGTTCATCAATAATTAAATTTTCAAGATTGAATGCCTCCAAAAACGTCTTTTGCAAAGGAATCCTCCGAACTGTCCGGAACTGCGGCCAAACGAAATTTATTGGGTCATGATGAAGCGGAAACTCAGAAAGACCATGGAAAAAGTAAAGGATGCAAAAGACATACGTAGAAAGTGGATAAAAAATCTGAAAAGGTACCGTATATGACTGTACAAGCTCGCATGGATGGTGAGCAGCGAAAGTGTCGAGAAATTTATAACTTCCAGTTATTGATACAATGTATGAAAACTTGACTTAATACATGTATAAAACTGCCCTGAAAAATTAGGTTTTATCCGATAAATTCCGGTTATTTTATACTAAATTAACTGTGTTGCAATCATTTCGTGGCTTTTAGATAACCAAACTATAATGCTTCAAAATATGAGCTGTGCAGTTTTGATGAAGATTTGACCACATTGATCCATTTTATAGTCAACAGAAAACCGACCCTTGTTAAGTGCTTCCTGCAATTTGTATAAGCGTAAAATACACACAAGCTTTGAACATTGTTTTCTCGAAATAAGAAATTTATTTTAATTAAGACAATTGACACTCAAGACAAATTATTGAAAAAAAAATTTCTGGGAAAAACACTTTGATCAAAAAGAATCGGAAATTTGTAAATAAAATAATTAAAGTAACACTCATTTGATGCAACGCACATGTGCCAACGCTTGATCTAGTCAACTATGCACTATTTATAGGCCATCGGGGGCATGGAATCCAGCTCATTCGCCGTTTTCTCTCTTATAGCCTTAATGAATCCCAATATGCATTTCATGAAGATTGGATCCTTCTGGGCCTACTAAAGCAGCAACCTTTTTTCGATAGTCGCAAGCAACTTAGGTTTTTCGGAACAAGCCAAAATATCAACAAAAATGTGCTGAACGGTTACATATGAGATATTGAGTTCACTAGTCATCTCTGTACGGCTAGCATGCCAATTTTCAAGTACTATTTTTTTTATTTCTTGCCACGTTTTCGTAAGTATTCGAAGTTAAAGGTCGTCTGCAACGAGGCCAGTCTTCGACCCCTTCACGACCACATTTGAACTCTTTATACCATTTGTATGCTCTGGGCCGTATTGCGGATCTCGAAACGAAGAACTTTTTCTCACAAGCGTTCGTACGAAAAGTCGTTCGTTTCGAGCTACATAATGCCACCCCTGGTTTTTGAAAGAGCATATTTTCCGCCGAAGAATGAAACAGATTCTTTCGAAGACATCTTTATATACCAAGGTTTCTGATTTTCAAAATGATAAGGAAACGGCGAATAAAATTGACTGTCTTACTTTGAAAAATTGTTCACCTACTCTCCTGCATTTGTACAAATCTATCATATGCTATAGAAAAAGACTGGCCATTTTAATTTTTGTCAGTAAATAGGTTTTAAGAAGAATCAAAGTGATATGCATAAAAAAAGAAGGTGTATCCAAACCAATTAATCTTACCTCTAGTGATACAGCTTATATAATCTATAAGTACTCTCGTTTGATCAAAATTGCATGCAAAATTTACTTGGCCAAAGCAGGCTCTTAGTAACTTTACTTCACCTTTAATATACTTAAAATAGCCATGCAATATTTTGAATTCATCCCACTTGCTCCCCCTCGTAATATTAAAGTTACTTACTTGACCAGACCAAGGCCGGTATGACCTCTGCTGTACAAAGAAGTTGTTTCCATTGTAATCGTTTCATGGCTGTACCTCGCCAACCTCGCTGTCTGCGGAGAGTCCGCAACTCACCTTCTACCTGATAGATTCACTTTGCTTGTTGCGCGCCTCTTGTTCTTGTAACCGTCGGTTGAGTCGTTGTTTTTTACCCGTCGTTTTTGAGAACCATTTTAACAGGGCTGTCGTCCGTCATTCTTACGACATACCCGGCCCATCGTAGTTGACCAATTTTAGCGATGTGTACGATGGAAGGTTCTCCCAGCAACTAATACAATTCGTGGTTCGTTCGCCTCCTCCACGTTCCGTCTTCCATCTGCACGCAGCACCTTCCGTTCCAAAACACCAAGTTGGTCCTCCACTAGTAATGTCTCTGTTTCGTGGCCGTAGAGAACTACCGGTCTAATTAATGTCTTGTACATAGTCAACTTCGGCGAAAGTTCTTCGATCTTAGCGTCCATCGGAGTCCAAAGTCGGCATGATTTCGGCGGTTACCAATGAGCCCAGAAACACGAATTCGTCTACTACCTCGAATACATCACCGTCGATCTGAACTCGTGGTAAGACGCTAAAATTGTCTTCTAGTGAGCCTCTGCATGCAACGAAAAAAAAAATCGAAGAAGCTCAGAAGATGTTACTTTGTACCCATTGGGTATTTTCTAATGAAATTTTGTCTGAAGTTTACACTCTATTAGTTACATTAGTAGCTGTGCAATCGTTGCGAAGATGAAGTCAGCAGAACAACAAAGGCGCGAACCTCGAAAATCCGGATCTCTCACATCGTGCCATCAGCAGGAAGTTGGGAATGGGGCAATCTACGGTACGTTTGCATTAAAATAATTGATTTTTTCGGATGATGATAAAAAAAGCTAAGACATATAATTATTTTTGATAAATTTCCCATGGAAGGTAATTATTTAAGCTTACTAACACAAAAATTCTACTCCCTTGCGAGCGGTTTTCCGACAGTTAACCGGGCCATTCGCCATGGCGGACGAAAACATGCGTGTAGGCATGTTTTTTATTTCTTTCTTCGGTTTATTTATCAATTCCTCTTCAGTTTTCGCGAAAAAATTGTTGGAGCAGATCTAACGCTTCAGGTTGGGCCAGAAATTCTCGATGGGACGCAGCTGCTGGACGTTGGGTGGCTTCGCCGACTTGGGTATCACATCGATATTCAGCCGCTTAATCTCCATCTCAACGATCGCTTCGAGTAGTGAGCCGACGCCAGATCCGGCCAGAACACCGCCCTTATGGTATTTTTTGATGAACGACGCAACTTCCGGCAGGCATTTCGTACTATAAATTTTCCCGTTCACTGCCAGTCCGGAGCGGAAAAAGAGCGGCTTTGACATCCCCTTCTCGTTGATTGTCAGCCACAGCAGCACCTTCTTGGGGAACTTGGTTGTGAAATGAACTTCATCTCGGAGCTCACTTCCTTTGTGGGGGAAGAAAAATACAAAGTGACCTGCCAGTCGTTGCCATCCAGGGTGAGATAGGTCTCGTCGTCCATCACCCCCGCCACGTCGCAATTCTCCGGGAAAATCGAGTTGACCATCTTATTCGGTCGCTGCCGCTGCGTTATTGCCTGCAGTTCCGAAACCAGTGGATGCGACTTGCCCTTCCTGACATATATGTTCAGGTACTTTAAGTACAGTTTAGTTCGAGATGTGGCAAAAAAAACTGTACTTTAGCTAAACTTTTTGCAAGATGCGAAAGAAACGTGAAAGATTACACATGTGCAAAGTCCAAAAGACGCAAAATTGCAATGAACGGCAGAATTCGGTGGAAAATCACGTGCACGGAAAGTCTACACCCAGCTGTTGACCAAACCGCGTTGTCTCGTTAGGGAAGACGAGACTTATGTAACAGCAGACTTCCGGCAACTTTCGGGGCTCCTGTTCTTCACTGCTCATCATAAGTTCGATGTTCCTGAGGATGTTAGGAAGCAGAAGATGTCAAGGTTTGCCACAAAAGGCATGATTTGGCAAGCAATTTGCGCATGTGGAAAGTTGACCGTGGCCACCGGAACGATCAATGGGCAGGTATACTTAACAGAATGCCTTCAAAAGTGTCTTCTTTCACTTCTGAGGTCACACGATGGGCCCATGCTTTTATAGCCAGATTTAGCCTCATGGCATTACTCGAAAGATGTTCTGGAGTGATAGAAGGCTAAGAAAGTTCGTGCCGAAGCATCTCAATCCCACGAACGCACCGAAACTGCGGTCAATTGAGACGTACTGGGTCATCATGAAGCTCTAAGGAAGTGAAATTGGAGGAAGATTTGAAGAACAAATGGCTTTCGAAAGAAAAAAAAATGGTCTGAACGTTGTGCAAGATCTTATGAGTAGTGATAAAAGGAAGGCTATTGTATTTGGGTATGGTAATAAAACTGAATAAAGCGAACATGAAGAAAACTCAATAATATGTTTTGTTTTATTCTCTGAAAGTTGAATGGGTGAGTTTTACCGAATCTTTTCTTGATTACGTACTCCCTTTATTTATAAGTTTTGAGAATGTGGAGCGCTTGTTAATTGTTTTGTAGAATAAATATTTAGAGCGACAAGGATTTGATAACATGCAATTTATAAGAGATTAGAAATATAGACGAAATTAGTTTTACACAGGATGAAAAGGACGAAGTTAGTTTTTAAACAGGATTAAATTATTTTAAAATCTTTACACAACTACAAGTAATGTTTGAAAGTACTCACAATTGACTCAGTCACTTTTGAGCAAATTACAAAAACTCTCTCCTACTCGCAATGTGCCACTTGGCACAACAAAGAACACTTATCAAAGAGCAGGGTAAACAAGCCCACTCTTACGTTAAATGTTACATTTATTTATTACTTTATTCATTTGAAATTTGTTTTCTTCAAATTTTCAGAGACATGGTACCTCTACCATCTATTGAAGGATGTGAGGATAAATTCGTTTTCTATCGTTTGGTAGATTGTGATCCGGACAAGGTGAGTAAAACCTATTGAAAAAAAGATCATTGTGTCTAGCATTTCAATTCACCTTCAATTACATATTAAATTCAGAATGACTTTGAGTATCCCAAGCCTTTATTAAAATTATTTAATTTATTATAAGCCCATGCAAAGGAAATCCATAAATTCTCTACGACTTTGTTAATCGCTAGAAAGAAAGTTGATTTCGATGATATTTATAATGTGTGATAGAAAAAAATAAAACAACTGCGATATATTTTTGGAAAAAACTTTTGTTAGCAGAGAAAGATATAAATAGAAAGCATTTATAGTTCTTCTATATTTTAACAAAAGTATCAATACCTTTTCTTCATATCTGTTATTTACGATTGTTCTTTTCGTTATAGTTTCATTTCAACGATGTTATCAGAACATTCTTCTTGGTGGCCGACAGCCGTTTAGTTCAACCTGACATTCCAATGAATAATGGAGGTGATATCCCAATATTTGACATGACTGGATTTACGCTCAGGCATCTAACGAAAGTGATTCTCTCTACACTCAGAGTTTATATGAAGTACACGCAGGTAACTATTCTCGATTCAAACTAATAGCACAAACCGGGTATAAACATATCGTTTCGTGCACACGATTCAGCAAAATAATCTATTTTATAATCACAGTACTAGCGGAAAATAATGACTAGTCATGCAACCTACGTTAATTAGCTTCTCATTTACAGGAAGCGCATCCAGTGAGACTAAAGGCGATACATGTGATCAATTGCACTACCTTCTTGGACCGAGTAATGTATCTGGTGAAGCCGTTCATGAAGAAAAAAGTTGCTAACATGGTATGTACACATATGCACATAGTGCTGATCAGCTGTTTCACTATCGTTGCGATACTTTGTATTCATGACTATTTTCTCCATCCAGCTACACTTCCACCTGCCTAACTCGGAAACGCTTTACGAGCATGTTCCAAAGGACGCTCTGCCTGATGAATATGGTGGAAAGCAAGCAATCGCTAAACACAAGGCGGAATGGTTCAAGCGCCTTGACTCATTGAGGTAAATTAAGTTCAAACTCATAACAATTAGACATTTTTCCTTTGAACTGATTTGTTGGGAGTCAATCGATCCCCTTGATTGAGGGGTGCGACTCTCAGATGCAAGAAAAGTGACGTTAGCTTTCGTGCGATGTGCGCACGTTTATAAGATAAAAAGATTGATGAAGATTTTAGGATGAAGCGCGATGCAAGTTGATTAACTCAGATTTAAAAGAAGAAACAAGATTTTTCGAAGATTGATTCGCTAGCGCCGGATTTTAGATCATCTTGAGTCTTGATGTATCGCACCTCCAACTTATTTTTTTTAAAGAACATGCGTTTCGAAGTTGCTACTCCGTAACCAAACAGAACTAGTGTAATTGCACAGAGAACCACATAGATGGAGCTTGGGAGTAGCTTTTACATCTTCAATGTACAAAAGTTCACCAATTCATTCTATTTATCCGCACCGGTGCCGGCCACGTCATGACGGTCTTTTCGGGAGGGGGGGGAAGGATGATTAGTTTGACAATCGTTGGTTAGAGACCGTGTTTACCTCTGCGTCTCCACAAGTGTCAAGGGAAGGATAGATTTGTGTTGGTTAGGCATGTAATTTATAGATCATAGATTCACTGTGGTAAGTGATGCGATCAATGCAAGCGCAGTAGACTGCTTTTTATTTCAAATCTAGTGGTGATGGAAAGAGTCAAGTGACAAATAGCAAGGAAGGGGACGAGTTTGGGATTGAACACCCGACCATCTGCTCAGTAAGCAGAACGGGTAACCACTGAGCTACCCAGCCACGTCTTTAGATGTATCGCACCTCCATCTTATTGAGTAGAAACCAAATTAGGATAAACGCTTCCTAAATGGAGGCAGTATCCATAGTAAAATATTTCCGATACACTTGAAGATATGTTTTTTTTGTGCTAGAAGTATGCAACCGAAAAAATTTTATTTTCGAGGTTTATCTAATCCATCTAATCTCACACTAACACAGCCAATTCTTGAAAGCATTCTGAAAATGATGGTTTCTTGAATACATCATCGGCCAGGCCACCTGCGTAGTATGCGCCGCAGAGAGGATTCTAAGAAATAGAGCGTTTCCAGAACGATCTAAAATCGCTCTACTACTTTGAATCAAGGGAAGAGATTTTCAAAAATGAATCTACGTGGTTTATGAACCCTATCAGTTTCCGTGGCTTTAGTTTTGGAAAAATCTTGTAAGGTTGTTATTGCTCACTGTGCGCAAGTTTAAAATGTCGTTTTTTTAATGAAACATACGCAACTATTTAACCCTTATGTGTTTGACCCGATTACCTTTTCAGGGTTTACATTACAAATTTTTATAGTTTATTTTAAAACAGGAAGCTGAAATTCAGTGACATTTTAGTAAAAGTTGGAAGGGAACTTTTTGCATAATACACATTTTTTATAACACAGCAAGAGGAGCCAAAAGGGGGGGATTTTGATTTTTTTACCCCTTAGGGAACGTCCATTAATTATGTCACGCAAAGAGTGATTTTTTATACTTACCAACCCCCCCCCCTGCCCCTTGTCACGTGTTTTGTATGGATCTTCAATTTTTTTTGTATAGCTTGTCACGTTTTCCCAAACCCCCCCCCCTCCCCCCTTACAGCGTGACATAATTAATGGACATTCCCTTAGGTGTACGACAGGGTACCCGGGTATCCACCTAATTCAAATGATTGCAGCAACTCTATCAATTATTGACCCATTTTGATTCTTATAACACCGCTAGATTCAAAAACTCATTCGCTTCATGGACATTAACGGTAATGCCCATTTGAATTCATTTGGTTCCGGGTTTCCGGGGCAGTGGTCCGGTACAGAGACACTATTTGGGAACATCAATAGAGATTTCGGGAATGGATGCCAAAATCTTTGGAATAATTTGTAGAAGCTATTTCTTTTCCACTGTAGGCCATATGCCGACCTGTCTCTGGAACGGCCATTCTGTAACAGGTTTCCTTGGGGCCTATACTGCCGTTATAAGCATAACTGTCCCATTTATATAGGGAACCCCATAGAAGATGGGACAATTATGCGTAGAACGGCAGTATAATGGCTATGAGCATATTTAGAAGGAACCAGGGTAATATGGGTATCAAAATTCATGAAAGCTCTCCAGTAGGATATTTTTCAACGTTTTCAACGACCTTACATTCCAGAGCAGATTCTCAGAAAGAAACCGTGGCAATATGGGTATCAAAATTCATGAAATTTCATCAGTAGGATATTTCTTATTGTTTTGTGGCTAGTTTTGTTAAGGCCCCACAGGACAAATTATCAGATGGCCCCAGATCGTTGAGAAATAGCCTTTTGGAGAAATTTCATGAATTTTGAAACCCATATTGCCAGGATTTACTTCTAAATATGGTAATGGCCACTCGAGACCAAACGGGAACTACTTCCGGAATGACCGGTCCGAGGACAAATCATCAGATGGCCACAAAGTGTTGAGAAATATTCGGCTGAAGAAGTTTCATGAATTTTGATACATATTGCCAGGGTTTCCTTCTGAAAATGTTCATGGCTTCTCGAAACCCCATGGGAACCCTCCGTTCAGGGGACAAATCATCAGATGGCCACAAAGCGTTGATAAATAGCTTTCTGTAGAAATTTCATTTTTCAGAAATTAACTCTCAAATAGTGTCTTCCTACCGGACCACAGCCCCGAAGTCCCGCATTTTCTGGAACACTGTCAATAATATCCATAGAGCAAATGAGTTTTTAAATCCAACTTTGCAAAAATAAAAATAAAAATCGGTCCATAATTGCCAGAGATACAATTATTTGAATTTGGTGGGTATCCGGGTACCCTGTCAGTCCTTTTTTTTAAATTAAACTCGATCACTTTTGAGTTAGGAATACCCTCCATATGTTTGCTTGTGGCGCTTAGGCCGTTCGCACGCACCACGCAGGAGTTTTTCGAGCTAAACAGTGAATTAACATGTTAGATCATTAGGATGAAAAATAATCTTACATTAGTCTTACGTCAGTCTAATTTCTGACTGAAATAAAACAAAATGTTAGACGTCTGATATTTCTCGGGTTCTTCTGTTAGCCCAACGTGAGTGAGATGTTTAAAAAAAATTAAGTTTAGCTCGTTAGATAGTGTTAGACAAGCATTTTCAGTGACATTAAAGTTCTTATATTTGATTCAATTTAATGGACACTCTATTACACTCTAGTACAAAGTTCAATGCCTTGTTCAGACTACAGAGTTATATCATGTTATAACGGTTGTCAAATAATTTCAACAAGAATTTCTTCGTCATCAAGCTTGGCTTATAATATGTTATAACTGCTAAGTCTGACCAGCGTTTAACTCAGAACTAACTAGAACTTTAACTAGAAGCAGATGAGTAGATTGAATCTATTGAAAATAAATGGACAAAAGGCGTTCAGTAATCAAACAGGATGCGTTTAATCTTAAGAATAACATTGGGTATTCATCATTTACACATGAAAAAAAAACTAACGAAGCATTTCGTTGATGAATTTATGTGTGTAGGCTTCGTCGTCCATGAAAAGGTATCTCCTGAACTTCATCAAAACCCAGTAGAACAAGTTCTGGCCTCTAGATTCTGATTCATTATACTGCTCGGTTGCTTGGAGGCACGGAATGATAACCGGCTCGCAGAAAGATCCTCCGGATGGAACTAGGATTGGTACCGTATTTTTTGGCAACATCCCGATCCGAGAGTCCTGCATTTCCCTTGAGCGAACTCAACGCTTTCACAACGTTTATTTTAAACCTTTCAGTCACTGAAATACGTGTTTTTTAAAACAAATCACTTTCAAAACACTCCAAATCAGACCACTAGAAGCTTTATCACTCCAGGACCGGACTTTATCACTTTTAAAATCATTGTTATAACAATAGCTAAACACCAATTTTATTTAATATTTATGCCTATTCTACTATTTTCTTTACTTCGCAGAGATTATTTCACTGATGATTCAAGATGGAAAATTGATGAATCGAAAAAATCTAATATCAACAACAACAACACCACCAACAACAACTACAACAATGAGCTTTGTGGATCGCTACGAAAACTGGAAATCGATTGACCAATGCAATAGATAGAAGCTAGCTCATTTTATTAATTTTGTATAATATTATTCTATAATCTAATTGTATATGGTGATATCGATTACTAATACATACAATAAAATCTACATACGGCTTATTTTCTTTCTCATTTTAAATCCGATTTTCTTTAAACAGTCCATTACTAATTATGTTTTTATTTATTGCGTACAGTGCGCCAAATTTAAATTATAATGTTTTGAATTTAGAAATATCTTCCCAACATTTTGGGAACCCCGTAGTGAACAGCAATTTCTGCTAGAACAGAAGAAAAGATGGTCCGATAGAGCTCGGCAGGTTATGAAATTGATTAGAAGTACATAGTTTGAAACTGAGCGTAGGGCTTTTGTTAGGCAGTATTTCGAAGCAAACACACACACTTTGTCACACATCCCCATGCGGGGTAGGTCCCAATGAGGTCTATACAGGTGGAGCAGAAGTGGTTAAGTTATATTAGTCTGTTAAGTTATATAAATCTGTCATTGTATTTGTGAGATGATGCACAGCGGCAACAGTCTCCTTCACCATTCAAACCCAACACTTCATCACACCCAAATCTAGACAAAATAGTCAAAAGGTCGAAAGGAACAATTGTAAACAATGACTTAAAACGTAAATTTCCTGGAAATGCCAGGTTGCTTACATCTATATCTACTACCGATGGGAAGGTAATAACTCCTTCTATCTGTTTCTGGTGCTATTTTGGTTGTGGAAGCAAGCAGATCCCAGAAAAATACGCAAGAGGTCATTGTTTACAAATGTTACTTTCGACCTGTTGACTATTTTATCTAGAAATGTTTTTGTTGAAAAAAAAAAATAAAATAAAAGGAAACAAAAAAGTTAATATTTTTGCTAGAGTACGTTTTTCTGAGCGGCGGCATGTCCCCATACCCTGCAAATAGAGAGATAAAAAGGTTGAACCGCCTCCCCAATTGGTGGCCCATTTAAGCATTAGTAACTGATATTGATTCTACTGATTTCTACGCTCATTCTCTTTATTTATTTATTCAGCACCAACAGGCTTAATAAAGCCCTAATGGTGGTATTAAATATATGACGAGTATAATAAACTTAAATATTAAACCACAACACACTTGTTCATAAAGGTCTACAGTTCAGAAAAACATGACGTGAAGCGTCTGCGCAGAGTTTGCCGAGGAGCATGGTAGTCGAACATTGTCGATACTCGATTAAAAACACGCTGCAGTCCTCCGAACACACTACAATTGTTTCGACGAATTGGTATCCTCAGCATTACACTATTGCGCAATGCCCTTGGTTCAACGTTAATATAAATCTGCTCCAGCATTGCGCTGCAATCAATTCAGCATTGTAAAATGTTTGCAGCAAAGAGCCCTGGATGTGTCAAAACGAAACCGAAGCGGTTCAAGATCGATCAATCGACAACGACTCTCGTAACTTGGCATACGAAACTGGTCTCTCCAAGGCAACTTTTTCAAAGCGAAGCGTAAAAACCTGCGTTGAACAGATTCGACTCAATTCCCGCCATTAATATAGCTCGGATTCCAGACAGAGCAATACGCCAGAATCTCTCGCAACAGAGAGCAATAAAGGGATTTCAAGCAGGCCATTCGAAAAATAAAGCCTACAGCTCTTGACGCCTTTTCCACGATGTACGAGATGTGAAACTTGTATGTCAACTGAGAATCCAGAATAACTCCTAATTCTTTTACGTAAGTCGCACGATTGATTACCGTGCCTTGAAGCTTATAGTCGAAGAGAATCAGCTCCTTTTTTCTAGAGAAAAGGATCACCGAACACTTCTCCGGATTAACCACCATACGGTTGAGGCTGCACCAGTGAGCAAAGATTTGTAGCTGCTGTTGTAGGAGGTGTCGATCGTTGTTGGGGGGAAGGGAGAGTTCTGGAATTCTTTTGAGCGTCGACAAAAGAAAACACGCCGTGTCCAATTCTCGAACGCTAAAAACTGTATTTAACAAATTTATCATAAATCTGGTGTACATCATTATTTCATACTTACATTGGTCTTTCCTTACTCCTATTTTCCTCCACCAACTAATCTTTTAACAATTTCAGAAATTTTATCTTTATTCTACTATGGCTGCTTTCCTCTTTGCATGAATTTCTATCTCAACTATCGCCTCCTCTTACTCTTGCTTCATTTCTTCTTGCCCCTTCATGTCAACATGTCACTGTCCGCTTGACGTCTGTCGCCTTACACTACCGGTTTGATGATTTTATCGCCTGCGCTATCCGATGGAATTCGGTGTGAGTTACCGCAACAATCGTTGATAGACTGGATTCGTAGAAAAATCTTCAGGTCACCAGCATACGAAAGACGGGGCCCCCGTCGCGGGGGTCTACGAGGGCTAGGTTCACATCATTGAAGTACAGCAAGAAGATCAGCGGGACTAAATGAGCAGAATGGAAATGTGTTTCTTTAGAAATACTGACGAAACTCCATCTGGTCCAGGATTGAACGATGACTTGAGCTGCGATGCGGCTTTGGAGATCATCTCAATACTGACATCGATTGCACCAAATGAGTGTTGTTTGTAGCCGCAGTTATCTGATCGTCAGTAACATTTTCGTCAGTAAATATGCCGACAAACTTGATCGAAAACAAGCGGCGAATATCCTGAGGAATGGAAGCGGTTTCGCCGTTCAAAGACCATAGACGATGGTAGTCCAGACTGCCTGCGCTGCTGATTAACATATCTCCAAAAAAGATTTCGGACGTGATTTCAGCTTTCTTCGGACATTTTATTGGTATCGAGAGAAGCATAACCGACCAACCCTCTTGAAATTGAGCCTTACGCAGAAATGTTTCAAGGGAAGCGTGCGATATTTAGTGTATCTTCTTAGTGCTGCTCTCTTGGTCGGTTTAAGCTTGTTTAGTTCCTTCGTCTGCCACAGATGAAGAGTCTTTCTGGCGAATAGTTTTCGGCACATGCCTGTCAATGACGTATGCCAAGACATGAGAAAATGTGAAAGTGGGATGTTAACGTCGTCAGCGTCCAGAATTGTATCCCAGTCTATGTTGGCCAGCACCTTGGTTATGCCACGATGGTCAGCTTTCCGGAAATCATACGACACAGGCGCTGGAAAGTCAGCATAGTCGTTATCTAGACTTTCAGGAATGGAAACGACTAGAGGTGGATGATGTGGGACATGCTTAACCAAAGGGGCGGGGCCGTAGAGATGAACGGAGCGTTGTCTCGAGCACTTACAAAACAGAGGTCCAAGATGCGGTGATTTTCGTTCACTACGTGGTTAATTTGGAAGAGTGTTGCCACGCTATAGCAATCGAGAAGATGTAAAGCAAATGAAGCACGGATCTCTCGCAGTCAGGATGGAGAAAGCCAAATTGAAGTCACCTAGCACGATAACATCATAGCAGTGAGCAGCGGTAGTCAAACGGTAGTCAAGGACATTAAATTAATTCCACCGACGTTCTGGTAGAAAATAATGAGGTCCTGTGTACGGCAGACGGATGAATTGGCCTGAACGGATTTTCGCCTTCCTAACACTTCTGGAGCGAGGCAGCTTCAACACAATCGGTGACAGGTTCGGAACCATCAGGGATGGCAGACGGCGGAACTATAGTTGCGCATGAGGTAGCAGAGGCTATTCCGGCATGCCAAATTGCAGGGGAGGACGAGGAATTGGAGGTGCTGGAATTGGGAACCGCATCAAGCTGTAAAAATTCATGTTTATGTTTGATCTTGCCTGACGTTGCAAGTTAGGAGACACCAGTCCACATCTAAGCTCAGGGCCATGACAACTAAGAAGAACGGTGGCTGCAACAGGCTCGACTGAGTTAGAGGAACTTGGGACTCCCATATTGCTTTCTACGGTGGGTCCTGGGTGTTCATAAAGAGTATCGTCCGATTTTGAAGCGAGCGATGTTGTCTGATGTGCGGTCGGTGATGCAAAAAGCTCTTGTTGAGAATAGTGTGCTGAAATTCGAACCAGCATAAGGTAGCGAACGATCGAGTGAAGGTGAATGATGCAAATTGTACTTGCCTGACGGAGCAGGTTGGGAGAACCTCAGTCTACATCTCATCCCAGGGCCAGGACGACTATGATGTACGCTGGCTGCAACCGGCACGACAGAGTTAGAGGAACTGGTGCCTCCTATATTGCTTTCTATGGTGCGTCCTGGATATCCATAAGGAGATACGTTCGAGCTGGAATTAATTTGGTACCAACCGGGGAATACTTGGTCCTATACCCAGTGCTTACCTTATCTCCAATCCGTTCAACTACTGGCAATATTTTTGTAGTGGGCGGAATATTACAAGTCGAGATAATTCTAAGCAGTCCGTTCACCAAGATTTAGCAGATCGACAGGTAAGTTACCACCAGGTACTTCATAGCAAGATGCCAGGAAGCGAACCGGAAGAATTGTTGAGCAACCTCCCCCACTTCTTTGAGCACGTTATATATATTGTCGACAAAATTCGTGCTTCTTCGCCACCTCTTCCCTTATTAGTACTAGTAGCGTGACTGCTACTTGGCACCCCAATGGGTCTGGGTTCGAGCCCAGTCAAGGTCGGTGATTTTTCTAAGGTGAAAGGTGGTAGAGTCGTCTTCCTTGCGTCGGTGGTTGACAAATCGTTGTGAGGAAATGGGCCGATGGAAAATAAACGAATAAAAAAAAACACAATAAATAACTTCAGATCGATGAAAAAACAATTGACTTTCAATTTTCCACCTACATCAAGTTGCTTAGCAACACGCTTGCAACAGAACCAACGACACGACACAATAAGCGGATTTTTCGTTTTCTTTCTTTCGCAAATAACAACTAGAGTTCTACAAATGCTTGTGCTTTTTATTCTAAACAATATGTTTTGTGCCGCCGAACGTTTCTGATAACATAAATGTGATTAGAGAAACCCAGTTCCTAATTTATGAATTTTTTATTGGAATACGAGTGATAACACTCTTGACTTCAGTGTAGGCTTGCAGGCCATATTCGCCATTTTCACGGCCATGTCCGGACATTTTATAGCCCCCAAAAGGTGCTTGGGCAGACAGTACGTTGTATGTATTTACCCAAACTGTGCCGGCGCGAAGTCCCTGAACCAGATAATTCACTTTATCAATGTCTTTCGAGAAGACTGCTGCTGCAAGTCCGTATTCAGAATTGTTGGCTCGCTCGATTACCTCATCCAATGATTTGAAGCGGATCAACTGCTGAACTGGGCCGAAAATCTGATGAAACAAAAAATGATATTTTTGTAAATAAAACAAATAAAACACGATTCCGGTATACCTTGAAATAATGCAATTCATGTCTTCGACTTCTAACACATAATCACTCAATCATATCAACATTTAAATAAAATTGGATTTAAATAATTTCTCATTACAATGAGCCGCCAGAGTGAAAAGTAATTTTTGCTAGAAGAATTATGTGAATCTTTCCACCAATGCAGTCCTGGAGGCTCATGGGGATGAGAAATTATTTCCTTCTTAAACAACATCATCATAGATCGTTACTCCGGGTATGAAAGCAGACAAACATAACAACCATAATGTGGGATTTACAGTCAAAACATGAGGGTACGTCATATCGAAGTAATACCATTAATCATAAAACTTGTGCAATCTAACATCCATTTTAGTTTTCGTACTAATAAGATGTTGGGAGGTAAATATATGAAATATGCCGTTTACTTGATCATAGCCCGTGAAAAGAGTAGAGAATAAAACGCAACAGAATTTGAAAAACCGCTGCTAAAAGTTACTTATAATAATGAACTGAGTACAGGTCGTATTTACCGCTCTTTCAATGGCTATTCACAACATTCATGGTAAATACGAGTGAAACATGAGCGATCGTTGGTGTCTGCCCGGCCCGGTACTTACCTCCTCTTTAGCTATGGTCATATCATCATTTACATCTGCAAACACTGTTGGCTCGATAAAATACCCAGGCAATCCCTCATATTTCTTTCCTCCAGCAACTAGTTTGGCACCTTGCTTTTTACCCGTATCGATCAAGCTCAAAATTTTGTCATACTGAGCCTTATCTACCTGCGGGCCATGCTCGGTGGTCAAATCGAAGGGATTACCAACAGTTCGCTTTTTTGCACGCTCAGCACTGCGTTCTACGAATTCGTCATAAATTTTATCTTCAATAAATGTGCGCGATCCAGCACAACAGCATTGACCCATGTTGAAGAACAGACCAAAGTGTGATGTCTCCACGGCATGCTTCATATCAGCATCGGAAAGAATAATGTTCGGACTCTTGCCACCCAGCTCTAAAGTAGTTCTTTTCAAATTGCTCAAACCAGAACCTTGTTGAATTTTTTTACCAACTTCAGTTGAACCCGTGAAAGCTACTTTATCCACATCATTGTGATTCACTAGAGCGGCACCTGCATCGCCGAATCCAGGTACAACATTAACGACACCCGGAGGGAATCCAGCCTCTTTAACTAACTGGGCCATATAAAGTGCCGTCAAACTGGTTTGCTCAGCTGGTTTAAGAACGATTGTATTTCCTGTTGCCAATGCTGGTCCAAACTTCCAAGCCGCCATAAGAATGGGAAAGTTCCAAGGAATAATTTGGCCACAGACGCCCACTGGTTCGTGACGAGTGTAGACGAAGAACTCACCGTCCATGGGAATAACTTTTCCATGATTTTTATCGGCCCAACCTGCATAGTAGCGCAGATTGTTAATGGCCATTGGAACGTCAACATTATACGACATGAAGTACGGCTTGCCATTATCAAGTGTTTCCAGACTCTGAAAGAAGAGAGCTCGCATTTATCAAGCGTTCGTCACTGAAATAAGCCCAAATTGATATTTACAGCCAGATACACACGATCCCTTTCCATAAGATCAGCTAGTCTGTATAGTAGTTGCCCTCGTTTAGAAGCATCCATCCGTCGCCATGGTGAACCTAGCCTGTTTGTTGTGATAGATAAAAAAAAGAACCAGAAAAGTAGGGTCTAGTGAGAAATGAGAACCACATGTTATAAAGTTGATAGGGGCTAGCGTTGTTAATCGTTAACGTCTGTACATGTCTACGTGAACGCCCACGTCTTACATACGGAAAAAATCGTTTACCGATTGCTGAGAGGCGGAGCTATTGCATTTATACTTGAAAGGGTTATGCCAATGACATAACTGCTAAGTTGACGAAGGACTCGTTGTTGATGTGAAGAAATTGATTTCATCGAATTCACTACTATATTTTATTCAGTCTAAAGAATCATGAAACCCTATACTAAAGAGTGTATCGATCAAAATTTGGTCGACCTAAACTTGACGCATTTTCTTTCAACGTGCGTTAAAAATTTTTGCACACCCCTCATTTTGAAGATGTGTACGTGTAGCATCATGCCTCTATTTTGATTTTGATATTAGCACTTCAGTTATCAAAATGTCGTCGAAGGAAGAGAAGCAACGTATTAAAATTTTGCACGTGCATGGCGAAAATCCAAACTACTGTCACGCAAATTTGGCGAAATTGTTGAATGTGAGTAAATCAGCTGTTATCAACGTATTAAAAGTGTTCGGCGAACGTTTGTCGCCAGCCAGGAAAGCTGGATCGGGGGGAAATCGAAAGCCGGAGGCAACAGCGACGACAAAAGAAGTTGCCCACAGTTTCGAGCGGAACCCCAACCTCTCCTTCCGAGATGTCGCAAAGAAGGTGGGAGTGGCGCCTTCAACCGTGGATAGAACTAAAAAACGAGCTTGACTGTCGACTTACAAAAAAGTGGTGACTCAAAATCGCGACGATAAACAATACACGTTGGCCAAGCACGATCGCGAAAGTTGTACAGACGATGCTGACGAAGTTTAGTTGCGTGGTACAGGACGATGAAACTTACGTCAAGGCAGACTTTAAACAGCTTCCTGGACAGGAAGTTTATACGGCAACCGGACGGGGAAAGGCGGCAGATATTTTCAAGCACATTAAACTGTCTAAGCTCGCGAAGAAATATTGTTCCGTTCTATTTTGGCCGAATTTGGCATCTTGCCATTATGGAAAAAAGGCCATAGAGTGGTATGCTGCCAACAACGTTCAAGTTGTGCCCAAGGACAAGAACCCTCCCAACACGCCAGCGCTGCGCCCAATCGAACAATTTTGGGCCAAAGTCACGCGGAATCTTAAGAAGACTCAGAAAGCTGTTGTGAGCGAGAAACAATGCAAGGCAAATTGGCGTTCTGCGGCGAATAAAGTGGACAAGGAGACTGTACAAAATTTTATAATATTTTTCTTGTATTTTTCTGTATTCTAGAAAAAGAAAAAGAATTTGACTTATTAATAAAAACTTTGATTGACACACACACATTACTGTTTGACCAAATTTTTGTCGGAACACCCTTTATACGTGAGTGTGACTTAGCTGGTCGCCACGAACATGATGGAAGTCAAGTCTTTATAAGTTTTGCAATAGCCTCAAAATATGACAAGGAACGTATTCTTAAGAATCACCATTATTCATGAAATAGGTGAAATTCGAACTAGTGAAAAATATGGAGTGCAGATCAAGCAAAAGTCCATAGAAAAGTTTAAAAAATGAAGCAAAACTCGCTAAGCATTCTCCACTGTCTGGGTCAACCGACTGCATAACCAATGACTGCAATTTGCTTGCTATCAACTAACCAGCAACTAACCTAATCTACTATCTGTAACTAATCCACTATGTACAACTAGGAACTACCACGAACCTAACCTATCCCCAACACTAGATTTATGTACACATGGTTGGTCTGCCGTGTTGCAGTCCGGCTCGAGTAACTGTTAATAATATTTCGTTAGTTGAATGTCCAACGTGCTTGCTAGTTTTAAACGGAATCTGGATTAATATGTAGATACTATTTCGATGTGCTCAGGATAAATATCAATCGAACATACTCTTTAGTTGGGCAAATTGATTTGGTCGTCCTGAAAAGGACGGATTTCAGTTGTTTACAGAGGGAACATGGTTCGCGATTGAAATTTTCTTCTCGATCTTCTTCAGTAGCAGGACGGCCTGGATGTTAGGCAGGACATCACTCTGTGCAATGGTCACACCGGAGAGTAGTGTGATCATCTCCTCATCGTTGCGGATGACCAGCTGCAGATGACGTGGGATGATTCTGGTTTTTTCATTGTAACGGACGGCGTTTCCTACCAACGTACTCGGTGTAGTTGCCTGAGCAGACGATGAATACTACCGACTTCAAACTTTTCCTTTCCCGAATCCAGATTGAGAATGATGGTTGGTCTTTTTTTTTGTGTGGGGCTAACCTCTTATTCATTTCTCCCATACCGTAAATTTTCAGAGTAGGCTAAACAATCGTGTTTCATTCAGGCAGCCTTTAAGTTTGTCATCATATCGTGGATACAAAACTTTCGCCAGTGTGTCACTCAGTTTGAAATCCAAGCGTTTGTTTTTGTATTTGTGGCATTCTATTAATATGTGGGGGGCGGTTGAAGGGACGCCACAAGTGGTCAGTCGCCACAAGTTGGAGTCAAGTAGATAGCTATGGGTGAGGCGGGTGTGTAATACGTTAGCGGGAAATTATACGACGGTTAATGGGAGTCGTGTTACCAGGCCAAGCGAGGGTAGATCCTTTCAATTTCCTCAAAGCAGGCTGTCTTTTGTGGAACTATAAGAGGTTCCAACTTCTACGAAACCTCTCATTGATCCATCTCACAGTGTTTTGGGATGGAATGGGAACATCCTCTGGGTTCAGCTCGCGACCAATACCAGGTAACAAGTCTGCCTCCACTTTGCCACGATGCCATAATGGCCTGGCAACTAGCAGAAGACGATTCCATTGGCTGGTATCAGTCCCTCCCTTGGTCAGCTTGAGCCAGGGATGCTTCAAGGATGGGAATTCATTTCCTGTAAGCAGCTTGCCGAGTAAGTGAAGATAACGGAAGTCAATCGAGGGTGGAATGAGGAGACATGCTTTTATTAGTGCGAAAGCTTCGGAACTGAAAATGGAGCAATGTGATGGTAGGAAAGTACTGATACGGGGGATTGTGAAGTCGAAGATGATGCCATAACCAACCTTAACGTTGGCATTAGAGCCGTCTGTATACATGTGTTGAAGCTTGGGTATTTATCATGGACAAGTTTGTTAAAGTGAGGCTGATTATGGATGGGGTATCGCCGGCTTTAACTAGACGGAGAAATGAGAGGTCAATGCAATTTGTTCCAGAGTCTTGTTTCGGATTTGGTAAATTCAGAAGAATTTTGAGGGAATTTTTGGATTTGATGGTTGACTGATTAAGGTTGATATCGGGTAGTTTGCTCATCTTTTTCCTTTTGTTACTAAGGTGTAAGAGTTGATTTTTCAGGGGAAAGGGTGAAGCCATGATCATCAGCCCATTTAGAATCGAGATTGCGTTCTTTTAAGACCAAGTGATTTAAGGCTAAGGAAAGTGAGGATGATTATGTGGTCGGCGTAAATTAGGATGAAAACGTTGGGAAGGACATTTTCGAATAAAGATTGCGTGCAAATAAGGAAAAGGGTGGGAGCTATTATTTAGCCTTGAGGGATACCATTTTCCTGACATCTCAATCTCAACTTGGATCGGTTACCGCCAATGATGACCCTGAATCTCCGATCCGTCGGAAAGCTTTGTACTTGACGACCCATGCGACACGATCGTATGTTTTTGACAGATCTAGAGATGCAACGTCACCATACATTCCTTTCTTAAGGTGAGAATAAGTGATATCCTCAAGCTCAATGAGGTAATCGTTGATGGATCTATATAGGCGGAAAGCAAACTGTGTACTGTCGAGTAAGCTCTGAGATTCCACGAGTCATGAATCGTCGGTTGACCATCTTCTCAAGAACCTTACCTATGTAGTTCAGAAGGGTGATGGGCCGGAAACTGTCGGAACTGTTTATATCTTTGTCGGGTTTGGGTAAGGGAATGATCAAACCTTCCTTCTGGGATTCAGGTATTCTTAATTTTCTCATCTGTTGTTGAACAAAGATAGAAGTATTGTGATTATCATTAAGGAAACCACTGATTCCTTTAGCGAACTTCCGAATAAGTTGCTACAAAGCTGAAAATGTTGTTTATTTGATTACATGATATATAAATATGGTTCAATGTGGATACAACTTACATTTTCAGTATCCTTAGTGCTAGATTGATTGAAATCACAATGTATAAAATGTTTGCCCTTCGTATAATAATCATCGAAAGAGATGTCATAATTACCCCAGGGTAACCCACGTCGTCTGGGCCTGCAGATGAACTTTGTGCAGAGCCCCTCTCTAACTCCTCAAATGAAAAAAATAAGGTTAGATTCTAGGTCCGCGACAGTATCAAAACAGGGAGAGGATGCTTCTTGAGAGGATTTTTGTGATAGGAAATGATCAGGATATTTGGAGGTAGATGAGGATTTGGAGAAATGGTCAGCAAGGTGTTTGGAGAATGGAGGGGTCATCTGTGATATAATTGTTAACACAGATCTTGTTTGATTGTCTGCTTTTGCTCGCATTCAATCTATCGACTTTCTCCCACAGTTCCTATGAGGTGCTTCCAAAATTAATAGAGGAAAAGAATTGATCCCAGCTATCTTGCTTTGCCCGTTTGACTGCTGCCCTCGTAGCGTTTCTAGCGTCTTTGAATTCTGCATGAGTGGCGGAGTATTTTCGATCATCTATTGCCGTCCTTTGACGAGCCCGGAGTTTTTTTTATAGCGGAGCTTGACCACGGAACGAACCTCAGGGTTCCACCAGGGAACAGACGTCCTACCAGGAGAGCCGTTAGTTCTGGGAATATGGTGTTCAGCAATTTTGAACAACCTTTGTATAAAGTTATCAGAACAAGAAGGTGTATTGCTGGTAAAATTGGCCAGCTCGTACTTCCATCTAGGAGAGCAGGAAGTTATTGGGGGTCTCGGTTTCAAAGAGATGACAATAGAAAAGTGATCACTCCTGCAGCAATCATCGTGGACGTGCTAACATAGCTGGGATGTTAGGCTATGCGAACAGATGGAAAGATCGCAATCGGCGGAAGAGTGATCGCTAAGAAGAGTAAGCCCGGATTCATCAATGAGCTGTTCTAACATTGTGCCTCTTGGATTCCTGGATTTACTCCCCAAAAAGGTAGAATGTCCATTAAAGTCACCCATTAGAATAACTGGAGATTAAATTTCGTGCAGAATTGGTTTCGTTGGAAAGTGTGAGGTGGAGTGGTAAGATCAATTCGACGATGAGGAATATCTGTATTTATGGCGATACCGAAACCAGTTTGATCAGGGTTGTCGGGTTTTCATAAATGAAAAGTTCGATTTATTAAAGTAAATCTCTTTTTATTAAAGAGATTGAATTTTTTATTTGGGGACAAATGTTCCTCGTAGGCCTATGGATGTTGGGTTAGCAATTGCAATTTAGGAAGTCCATCTCGAAGACCAAGGAGATTCCACTGCTGGGTTTGTTTTTAAGGTCATTGTTGGGTTGAGTGTGAGAGGTGTCCGAGCGAGAGGAGTCAGGGAAGCTTTGCGGTTGGGTAGGAATGTTGAAGGGGTTTTTGTTAGCTATCATTGCGTGAAGGGGGTCAGTGTTTGGGTTAGCCGGTAACTTTTGGGGTTTGGGTAATAGATTTCAGTTATGGGATGCCGTTTGAGTTGTGGAACGCTTGATTTCGAACGAGTGGCACTTACCTGGGAGGGAGTATGCTCTGCTGCGGTTGGTTGGAGGCTCGAATCCAATTGCATTTTGTGTCCAATTTATTCTTGCTGCCAGGCCTGGTTCCACTTGGCTCGCTTCTTCTCCTTCTTGCTGATATTCTTCTTTTCAAGTTCTTCGATCCTGGAAGTCATTTGGCGATTATTTCCGTCCGTTGTTCGACGAGCATGTCTTTTTCCTACGTTTGCTTGGTTTCAACCGGAGATTTACGAGCAGTCACTAGGCATTGCTGAACCTGACTGACAGCAGTACAAGATCCATCCTGATAGTTGATGCCTTTGGCGAATCGTAGTCTCGTTAGCTCGTTCTCGATAACGTAAGTTCGGCAGTTTCGGCTCGTTGGACCAGTTCGGCCGTGGAAGTTGATACAGAAAGGACTTTCTTTACAATCTCCTTCGAAATCGTGGACGTTTGAGCAATTTTGGCATCTGGCAGCTCCTTAACAGCGGAGTTTTGAATGA
Organism: Aedes japonicus; assembly: GCA_034211315.2. Lineage (NCBI taxonomy): Eukaryota > Metazoa > Arthropoda > Insecta > Diptera > Culicidae > Aedes > Aedes japonicus. The sequence goes on along the minus strand of JASCZW010000172.1, from coordinate 125,881 downwards.
TCGAAGGCGTAGCACTTGTAGCAAATCATTGGATCAGGAATGTAAATCCTGGTCATGATTCACAGTGGTCCAATCTTAACATGCTCTGGTATCGACGTTCCATTCAGCGCAAGGATCAGCGTCGGGGTGTTGATCCTGTTGCCGTCTTGCATCCGGTTATTCGCTTGACTTCTACAGCTCCATCCATGGCCATCCAGTGCAGTAGCTCTTCTTCGCTCTTGTCCTGTACCACAGAGAACAGAGATCCAAGCTGGAGTGCCCTCCGTGTGTACATTTCTGCAACTACAATTTTGAAATCACAGCTCGTTTCCGTTAGTTTTGGTGAATCGTATGTTGATAGCACCGCATACGTGTCTCGAAATTTGATAACCGTTGACCGTTAATTGGTCTGCCAATTTTAGTTTGGGGAAACCTAGCGCATTTGTACTTGACGCCCCCTTGCTTGTGAATGAATGATACTGATGGATGGTCGGACATCACATGTTTTATAATCGTTGACACGGTAACTGCGGCAGTATGAACCAATCAGAGCGTGGCGCAAATATGATGTCATTTTCGGCCAATGGCTTTGTGCGTTTTAGTATTTTTCTTTTAAGTATTTTTTAATTGGTTTCAACAAATATAATGAATTAAGTTAGCAACGGGGATTCAGCTTTGATGTTCTAGCTTTCGAATGAAATACTTATTTTTAAATTTCTTTGAACCAGAAAGGAGATATTATCGTTCAAAATCTCCAAACCTGCGTAACGGGGTTAATTTCAGACATTTTAAAACGGCGCCCCTATACAGGAATAGAAAAGAGAGACGTAAGTCCTACGTCAAAAAAGTGGCAGGTACATGATAAAAATGGTCGTAAGAGTTCGTTTTGGATAGAATCCATGCTAATCCATAGAGACATAGTTTTTGGAACGCCGTATAGTGCCTTATTAATGAATTCGTATGTTCGTCATACTTATTTTTCTTTTAAAAATATTAAATTGTATGTTCTGTGCCGTAATCGATATTATGAGATACCCAAGTAACCACGAGGCTATAATAGCATGCATATACACTGATAGGCAAAATAAAGTGCCCACCTCTTCGTTTTGTCAATTTCTCTCATTTACTTGGTTCAAATTAAAGTAAACACAGTGTGCTTTTTTTTCTTATTTTATTTTTTATATTCTTTTTAAGTTTCACTTATTTTTATACTGAAAAAAAATGAGTTTTACTTAAAGAAAAATAAATCAATTTGTGTTGAAAAAAAAAAAACAGTGACAAAATAAAGTGCCCACTTCAAAAATCGATATGTTTTAAGTTTCCATTGGAAGACCCGTCGATTGTTTATGTTTTGATATTTTGACATGTTTTGAAGCAAACGGCACAACCTGGTGCATTTGTATACGTTTTCGCATTTGATTCAATTGAAAAAATAGAGAACGCAGTGCTTTCGAAAGCAATTCCCTTGTGTATCCGAAAATTGGTCGTTCGTGATGTGCAAAACGGTGAATCGCACCGGGCTGTCGTTAAGAAGTACGGTATCAGTAAGGCAGCGGTTGGCAAAATTCTTCTGAAGCTTAAAACGTTTGGATCAGTGGTGGATCGCCATGGCAGAGGCAGGAAGCGGAAAACGGATGCGAGAACGGACACCAAGATCATGCGCGAAGTCAAGAAGAACCCGAAGGTAACTGTCCACGAGATCCAGGAAACCCTTCAGTTATCAGTTTCCGGTCGAACTGTTCGTCGCCATCTCGTAGCACAGGGGTTGAATAGGAAACTTGCCCGGAAGCGCCCATTTATCAGCAAGGCAAACAAAGCCAAACGGCTTAAGTTAGCTAAGGAGCATGCTGATAAGCCCCTATAGTTCTGGAAAACGGTTCTCTGGACGGACGAATCAAAATTAGAGCTGTTTAACCGAAAGCGGCGGGTTCGTGTTTGGTGTGGATCGGGAGAGGAGCTTCAGGAGCGCCACATCCAAGGCACGATGAAGCATGGAGGAGGAACTGTGATGGTCTGGGGTGGAGTGGGAAGCATTGTGAAAATCGACGGGATAATGACGGCAGATTCTTACATCAACATCCTGCGAGAAAATCTGGAGGTTTCGCTGATCCAGACGGGCCTTGAAGAGAAGTTCGTATTCCAGCAGGACAACGACCCGAAGCATACTGCCAAGAAGACCAAGTCTTTCTTCCGGTCTTGTCGGATCAAACCGCTGGAATGGCCTCCACAAAGCCCGGACCTCAATCCCATCGAGAATTTGTGGGCTATTCTCGATGCCAGGGTTGACAAAACTGGTGTTACCAATAAAAATAACTATTTTGAAGCCCTGGAGCACGCCTGGGAAGAGCTAGATCCACAGCACCTAAAGAACCTCGTCGAGAGCATGTCGAAGCGCCTGCAGGAGGTCCTGAAGGCCAAAGGAGGACACATCAATTATTGAAATGCTTTTATTTTACTTTAATTTATGGTTTCTGTAGCCTAAATGAAGTGCGCACTTTATTTTGTCACTGTTTTTTTTTTCAACATAAATTGATTTTTTTTGTTTAAGTAAAACTCCTTTTTTCAGTATTCCATAAATGAAACTTAAAAAGAATATAAAAAATAAGATAATAAAAAAAAACAGTGTGTTTACTTTAATTTGAACCAAGTAAATGAGAGAAATTGAAAAAACGATGAGGTGGGTACTTTATTTTGCCTATCAGTGTATAGGGCATATGCAATACGTCTAGTGCAGCATTGAAGTTGGATTAAAGCAGAAAAGGGCCCCACTAAGATCGAACTAAAGCTATATCTTTTGCAATGCCATAAGATATGGCCAAAGTAGCATTATTGCATTGCTAATGCATCACTACATACTTAAGCTAATCTAACGCTTCATTACTTGACAACTGTTGAATTGATGCGATCCCGCGTTACCGATGTTGATTTTGTGTTGAATAAGGGCAATATTGGGTACTTGGGTAATAACCGGACAATAAAACTTGATAAGGATTATGAGAAGTAATATGAGATAGTCACGGCATAATAATGAGATTATAACTATGGGTGCATTTCAGATGATACAATTCATATATTCTTTCACTTCCATAAGAACAATTATATGTGAGTAGTTTTTGCAATATATAATTGTTCATAAAAATATTATTGAAGCTCTTTTTTTAACTTGCAATGCTCTAAGATCACTCATCAGGCTAATATTTACTTTCGTAGTTACTTGGGGTACTCATTAAATTTTGGAGGGCGTGACACTTCTCTACAACTATTGTTTAAGCTTCTCCGTTTGCTCATTACAGGTATACTTCGATAACATGTACACAACACTTGGCTCTTCCAATACCGATTTTTCGGATATGACCAAGCGGTTCCGAAAATACAAATCATCAAGATGTAGCGGAACGTTTCATCTGTCTGATGATGTTATTGTTTTCCGTGATTGAGTAACAATGTTCGATAAATTGGCATAAAAAGAGCTTAACGTCGTGTTCATAGAATCGAGGTATATCTACTGCCGTGAAACGCATATGAGTCCCATATGAATAGGAAATCAAGCAAAGATTGGACTGATATGCGTTTCACAGCAGTATTAGGTATGGGTTATGACTGTTTTTGATAGCTTGAATAAAAACGCACTTATTTTGTTATTTTCGTTTAAAAGTTGTTAGTATCCATTCTTATGATCTGATTCTTTATAATAAAAATCAGATGTAAGCAGGCTATGTTCGTACTACGGCGTTGTAACATAATACAAGGCTATCTTGATGACATTTTCTTTGTAGATACTTTTCAAAACATCCTTGTATCATGTTACAAGCCTGTAGTCTGAACAAAGCATAAGCCAACAATCATCGAAAATCTGAGTGACATAAATCTGTCGCAATTTATTTTTAAACCCTCGGGTGGAGGCAACAAAAATTTTTCGTCGCCTGGAAAAAACGATACAGAAATGTCATGAGATTTCTTCCAGGACGGCTTACTTTTGCGTGTGTTCAATTTGGTGGTAATGAATAATGTCAAATGTCAATGTACAGTACATTTACCACCACTGATCATAACACAATGTTTAAAAATAAAAATTAAATTACTAGTTCGTTGACAGTGCCATTCGGAGTTTTTTTTTAAATAAAAACGCATACATACTTGAAAGCCTCCCTCGCTGCACTAACCGCCACATCAATGTCAGCCTTTTCGCCTTGCTGAATTTCGGCAATAACTTTCTCATTGGCTGGATTCAATGTAGGGAACACTTTGCCTCCTACACTTTTATGCCATTCATTATTGATAAAGATCTGTCGAAAAAGAAGAAAATGTATTGCATGACATTTTGATTGTTTATGCCTACAGATTGGAACTTTAAGATATCTTACCCCGGTATAGAGGATTTCAGGCGAAATTTTCGGAGCCGGAATTGACGAATATCTGGCTATTTGACTACCAACGCCAGGTTTCGATAATTTTTTTAACACTACACGCAACATTGCACCTAAAATTGGAATATGTTAAAATAAATAGGAAATAGGCTGCCGTTTCAATGCAATCTGCACTTTGCCTAACTGATAATGCTGATAAGAGATCTCACCTGAAGGTTATGTGAATGCCAAATGGAGACGGTCGAATTTTCGAATAATCCAGAAGAAGCACCAAAAAGAGCGATTTAGTATTATCTCACACAGCTAGGCAAGGTTTTGTGCTTAAAAATCGGGATAATTAACTAACCAATGATACCAAAAAGACTACGCGTAGGACGAAACAATACAATACAAAGAACAAAAATGATGTCAATATTAAACTGAACGAACCGGTCGCATCGAAATAAACTACAGCCAAGTTTCCTACTACACGGTGGGTGATATCAATTCAGTTTGTTTTTGCTACAATATGTTATTTATTATGTTACAGCATGAGAGCCTCATAGTGTGGTTAATGCTTCGGTTATCCAATCCGGCGATTTCCGATACAGTCAGTAACCGTATCATTTTGAATGGCACATTAAATAAATTTTATTCGCGATAATATCATTTATATTATCATTTTGGATGGGGCATTTATTAAAGACACTCTATAGAGTAATAGACCTCTACACGCTAAGATAAGATTACCGAAAATACGGTTTTCATTTTACCGAAAATTAGGTTTTGGTAGCAAAACCTAAAGTATCGGTATAATTTACCGAAACAAAACGTTTGATTTTACTTAATGTTTCAGTAAAGTGGATTTACAGATTTTATCGTTATATTTTACCTAAATTTGGTTAAAAATTCTATCATTGAGCTGCTAGCAGTTTCGGTAAAAAATAATAATATATAGTAATAGACCGGACAACGTGAGTCTGGCACAGTTGATGTATCCAAAACAACTGTCAAATCGTATGGGAAATGCGAGGAAATGTTCGTTTTGGATACCACATGGCGGCACGTTGTCCGGTCTATTACTTGAGTGTCTATAGCATTTATTCGGCGACTCGGAATCATTGTGCACTCCCTCCCTGGCATTTCCAGGAAATTTACGTTTTAAGTCATTGTTTACAATTCTGGAGCAACAATAGAAAAGGGCCTATCAACATTTGTAAACAAACGCTTCTGAGCCTTTTTCTTCGCAAAGTGTAGGCCACCCACGCAAACCAATAGATCATTGCCGAATCTATTAACTCACTTTGACAGTTCAGGAGCTTGTTTCAAGCTGTTAGAATTTGAACCGCTCAAACGAAATTGTTCATTGGCTTTTCGGATTCTGTACGATTGATTCGAAATGATGTAAAATAAGCAGTGGTGTCGTTTTCTAGCAAGTTTAATTCAATCGACAATTTCTGAGCACAGAATCTCAAACTGATCTTACCGAAAATATTCTAAGTCCATGTAAATAAGCTCCCTGAACTGTCAAAACTGCATTGATGACGCCATCGTGCAATGATCTATACCATCATCATGTAGGGGAAAGTTTCCCCTACACGATGATTCTGCAGGTTTGCATGTGTAGCCAGCGGCTTGCGAGAAAACGGGCTCAGCACGGTAATCTTAATTTACGCTCTTAAGAATATAAAGTATGCCTTTTCGAGGGAAACTGGGACTACGCCAAAAAGGAGTATATTAATTTTACTCCCTTTTGCGTAAACTGAATGTACGTCATAATGTGCATACTTTTTACTCATTTTGAAAAGTGTAAAATGCATACTTTTTACTCCTTTTGAAAAGTAAAATATGCATACTTTTTACTCCTTTTGAGAACATAGAAGATGTATACTTTTTACGCATTTCGAAAAATCAATATCGCTCGTGTATGGCTGAAAACGGCTCTATTCCGAAATTCAAATTCAAATCCAAATTCAAATTCGAAAGTGAAAAAGACATCAATACATTACACAGCCATGTTTATTCTTGACACAAAAAAATACAAATGCCTATGTAGGTTTTGCGTTTAAAAAATATCACGCATTTTGCTACAGACGCTCTGGAACAATTTATTTTAATCAAAAATAGCGGCTGGATAGTCAAGAAAAAAATTAATTTAATAGTTGTGCTCAGGAAGTACCAGCACATTGCATTGGCTCCAAGCTCTGTCCCAAGCTTAATGATTCGTCCCTAATTCCTGCATACGGGCATGGAAGACCTGTTTTGTTCCATTTAGTGTTAAACATTTGTAATACCTTTCAAAAGCAGATATTCAACTTACCTGTCAATTTCGTTAATTCAACTGTATCCAATGGATAATTGCTCCATTTTGCATACTGCTAAACAATTCCCGAAATTATACTCGGTGCTTGCAAAAATAAATGCTTTTTTGAAAATGGCGTCAGCATCAAGTGACGGGCAGAGTTAATTTTCTTTTCTCAGCGGTGCCTACTTTTTACACATTTTTTTGCCGCCGTTGACATACTTGAAAAGGCGTAAAAAGTACTCTTCATTAGTGTATAAAAACTAGTCACTTTTTGACGTAACAACTATAATCTTGAAAATGTGCAAAATATAGTCATAAAAGGAGTTTTCCAGATTTACCGTGAGGAGCGTTTGTTTACAAATGTTGATGGGCCCTTTTCTATTGTTGATCCAGAATTGTTCCTTTCGACCTTTTGACGATTTTGTCTAGAATTATACACTCTCGTTTTATTCAGATCAGAGACTGAGTAGAATTGTACTCTCTATAGAGCTTGTACACTCAACTGCTCCATTGGTCCATTCTGTGCCTGCACACAAAGAATAACGATCATTGAAATAAAATAAAATCCATTGCCAAAATTGAAAAGTTGCGTTGGTTCTTTTTCGTAGAAAGCGGTTTACTTTCAAAACAAAAACCCCCAAACCGTCTATTTAAAATTTTGCTGCTTTACATCCGAAAGTTGAAATTTTCAAAACAAATTGTAGAACTGTCATATCGACACCGTGCGTTGAAAATAAAAGCAAATTATTTTTATTCCGAAATAAACTTCCATCCAGAAAGTGTTAAGCAATTGAAATTAAAGTATGCTGTTTGGATTGAAATAAAAAAATAGTCCTGACTTAAAAAGTTTTCTTTTCAGATGAACTATAGAAATGTCAAAATCACAGCATGGCATCTTTAAAAATGAAAGCGAATTATTTTGATTTGACCTTTCAACTACACGTGAAATAATCCACACATATTTATTGGCAAAAATCCATACAAAATTCCACATAATATTGATGTGTGCACACATAAACTGCACCCTCCGAGAATGACAAATGAAGTTTATGGGACAAATGAAAAGTATGTGTGGCCACACATAGTGGTTATGTGTACACATAGGAAGTATGTGTGGTTACAAATAGATATCATTTGTTGATTATATTGCAAAAAATCATAGATGGGACACATAGATATTATCATTGCTTTTTTATCAGTGTAGAAAGGATCGTGCATAATAAATGTTTGCTGTATTTCAATCCAATAACAAAAAGTTTTAACATAAAAAGGTTTTTATTTTCAAATGATTTTTTATAACTTTCTAAAGAGACCGGAGGTTAGCGTTCTTGATTCGCCACATCTTGAATGTGAAGTTTTTGTATTTTGTCGATCATGCCAAGAATCACGAAGTATTTTCACGGACAGAAATGATGCATGATTGATATAACTTTTGCCATATTTATCCCAAGCTTCAAAGATATTCTTGACATAGTCAATTTGATGTTTTACATCAAGCATATATTTCATTTGAATCAACGTTATTGAACATCAACCATTAAATGCTTAAATCAAGCATACATGTCATTATTTGAATCCGTGTTTATCGTTGAATCACTCATACTGGAAGGTTAAATAGGGCATATAGCAGCTCTACTGAGCCTCGTGGCTGCCATCCGCACTCAACGACAAAGCGAAGAAAAAAATATCATGGTGGCGGCAGATAACTCGGTTGACTTGGACGACGACCTGGTTGAAGAGTTTTATGTTGACGAAGAAGTGGATGAATTATTGAAACCGTTTGGATTATCCGCGGCGGGCATCGAAGAGTTTGTAGGTATGTAAGCAAATTGTAACTATTCTTTAAAGTAGTTTTAATGAATTTTGATTTCAGCTAACGGGTACGACATTGATGCGCTACAATCAATCGAGCGTGAAGAAGTCGAAGAAGATCGAGCGTGAAGAAGATTACATTTAAAGTAATCATGTTTGATTGTATTGCACGAAGCACGTAATTAATTAAAATGTTTGAAAATTGGAAATATCATTCTTACCAACATGCGACCCTAGGAGTGGACAGTTGTTTAATTACGTAATATCCAAAGAATATGTGGTAATTGAGTAAACGTTCCTATAATGGTGGTATTTTAGTGCGAAATGTTCCAATTAGAACATATTGCACTAAAATACCACCATTATAGGAACTTTTATCGTAAATTTAACGATTTTTTTTATTTTTGGAACCAACCATAACATCATTTGAACGAATCTCTGTGTATGCTTAAGCCAACCATCCGATACCATTAGTTCAACCCTCAAAATTAGGTCATATTAAACATAAACATTATTGAATTTATCATGAGAATCAGAGAGCTGTCAAATCATCAACAATGAATATTGTTGATGTTAGCATAATATGGTTGATTCAACCCTATTTCATGCTCTAATTAGATAATCAATTCTGTTTAATTGAAGCTTCCATTATTCTTCGATCTATTGTATTATGCGTGAAACAATCTCAAAAAAGTATTATATAAAAGTCAATGCACAAATATGCTTGATCGGGACCGGAATATTATTGATATGACTTTATTTTTTTCTCTGTGTTGTAGCAATTTTCACAAAACGCGTATATAAGCATACGGGAGGAACGAACGACGCAGAAAACACGGACGCGAACAACAGTAGTGAAAAATTCCATTCGACGACGACGACGACGACAAGAACGATGACTTGTTTTGTGTTGCTGGATTTGACAGTTCTTCAATTTTCATAGTAAAAGAACACACTTTTAAATTTACACACTGAACCGAAAAAAAATTTGTCAAATTGCATAACTTTCATAATACAGGTATACCTCGATAGTACGTACATCAACTTTCTCACTTCAAATTGCAAATGCACAAAAACTGCTGGTTGCATCTGAAATCTAATAAGACCAAAAGAAAGAACAACTTCTGTTCTTCCTTTTGGTTGTACTAGTTTTCTAGTGTAATCAGTAGTTTTTATGCAATTTCGATTTGAAGTGATGAAGTTGATGTACGTACTATCGAGGTTCACGCAAAGAAATCACTCTGCGTTGAATCAACAAAATATTTTGTTGGTATTCAAAACAAAGTTTCTATTTGTTTCAAGGGGTTGGTCAATCTGATCAATTTAAAATCTTCAAAAGATTTCAAATCTTTCCCAAAGATCGGGCTGCTGATCGGGCAATCTTGTTAGAACAACACATTTTTTTCAGTGTCTCAAAATTGGAAAAAAAATGGAAACCTAATGAAAACAAAAGCAACACATTTCACAATAAACTCAAGTCAGTCCTTTAATCTCTGTATTGATAAATGATCAGTATATTATCATTAATATAAATTCTTTTATTAATATAATAATATATATTTCAGGATAAATATGTTATATAAAGTAATATGTGCTAGGCATGAATCATGAGTAAGTTTGATATTTCTTAGCACTGGAACTGAATAAATGGACCTTGATTCAACCAATCAACGCAAAACGACCTGATGTTGGCGTTACCGTAGTTATCAGGTTACTGTAAGCCATTTGAGGATTGGACAGCACGGAAAGAGTACCGACTGTAGAATGTTATTATCCCGAAAATAATGAATGGTCAATTATACCGGCGTTAAGGTATTCTGGATTAAGAGTGGCAGTTCTGTATCAGCAGTTGGAGTCGTTTGAGCGGTACGAGTTGGAACTATAGTACTGTATACAGACATGGGAACTCATTGCACCAATCAACATCACCAAAAGTACCTTGCCTTTGATGGTTTTGGATGGGATTTTTTGTTCCATGGAAGGATACGATGGACAGACCTTTTTAGCAGCTTGATTTCGTAAAGCACAGTGACACAGTGTTTCTAACCATGACATCCTCGGCAAGTGACTCCAATTTCAGGCAAAATTTTTCCACCCAGTCATCGTATTCTGTACAGCTGCAAATCTTGAGAAGGCCGTGTATTATAAATTGTTGCATAAGCACTGGATACTTTAGTTGGTACAGAGTTGTAACGGTTACCAGTTTAAGGAGTTTATGCTGCTAGGAAAGACGCAAAATATCTTTTATAAAGCAGTTCTCAGTGCCATCGACGAGGACGAGAAGAAACGGGATTCGGTGTTTTTGCACGGTTGAACGATTTGGAAATTCCACAAAATTTTAAACGGTATTTGCGATACCGGTAAGTGTTATGAGTAAGGTGTACATTTTTGTTTAAAGAGAAAAAGCAAGGACGCCAATGTTAGCGTTTACTATATATTTTTTCCGCAATTTATTTCTTGTCGAATGATACGCATCGCTAATCACTAAAAATAAAAAATAAAAAACTTTTCCATAGGGTCGTTTTCTTACAAACAAATCTATTGTGAAGGATGCAAGAGATTGCATAGTCAGAGCTTGTTTTCGATTGTCAAATTGATGTTAATTTGATAAGTTATATTCTCTATATTTTGCTATAGATCTACATGTACGCCGGTCATCTTCAAGTTCTTTCAGTAGGGGCTGAATGTATCTATCATATTATGCAATGTGAAAAATTGCAAAGTTATTTGAACTAAAATAAAAGTTTCATTGAAAATTTCTTCAATCTACAGTAAACAGCTGCTGCCACCTGGGTTTGCTGCGCCTGTTGTTGATAATCCGGTTGATTCAAGCCACTCCCAGGTTGTCCACTCTGGCTGGACATGCGCACCCTTTTAGCAGCACTGTGATCCATTCCACCTTGGTTCTGCGCTTGCTGCTGTTATTGCATTTGTTGTTGACGTTGTTGCTGCTGCAGCTGTTGAAATTTTGCGGATCTGGTGCTGTTGAAAAGGAACTCCTTGCTATGCAAAGTTTTATGACTATCGAGGAAATGGACATGATGTTGTTTTTGTTGTTGTTGCTGTCATTTGTTTTCACCTTTGTCGTCCTGATGATCCATCGGTGAGAAATTGACGCTTTGGATATAGAATAGGACAGCTGGCAACGTCCGTCGTAGACATGCAATCTCCCTGCTTTCGGGAGATCCAACATTACTTGTTCAGAAGTAATCCATCAGCAGCATCCATTTTTTAGCAGGTAAAAGGCTTTACTATCCGGTATTATTTTGAGGATTTCTAAACAATGGATAGACCCTGAAAAGAGTAAAAATGCAAATTGGATCTTGGTTTCAAATTAAACTTAAAAATGCTTACTCTTCACAATGTTACACAGTCTGTATTGTTATCAAAACAAACATGTTGACATTTTGAAACACTGAAACAGAACAACATTTTGTTTCAAACTGTTATAAAAGATTTTAAATCTTGATAAGATCATCTGATCTTTTTCAAAGATCTAAATAAAAAATGAAGAGATCTGATCAAATGATCAGGAAGTCCAACCCCTTGATTTGTTTCAATTCATGAAAAAGTTCAATCAATTCAAAATTTCATTCAAATTAAACCAATAAAATTATTTAAAGTAATCACCGTTGTGTGATTCAGAACAATCACATTTGTTTTTTAACTCAAATTATTAATTTATTGCTCGAATAAAGTATTTTGTCACCCTAAGAAATCACTCTGTTTTGAATCAACAAAATATTTTGTTGGTATTCAATGCAAGCTTTCTGTTTGTTTCAATTCATAAAAAAATTCCAAATTAATTAAAATTTTCATTCAAGTCAAACCAGTAAAATTAGTCAAAGTAATCACTGCTGTGTGATATTAATTTAACAACAATTTGATTTATAACAACCACATTTATCGTTTAACTCAAATGTTTAATTTATTATTTGAACAAAATATTTTTTCACGGTAAGAAATCACTCTGTTTTGAATCAACAAAATGATTTGTTGCTTTTCAATACAACATTTCTATTTGTTTCAATTCATAAAAAAGTTCTAAATCAATTCAAATTTTCATTCAAATCAAAACAATAAAGTTAGTTAAACCCAAGTAACATTTTTAATTAGATAAACGCTTCATTGGCAATACGTATACAACTTTAAACTGAGTAATGGTTAAGTAGTGGTTGCACAAGCGCCCAGCCAATATTTTTACAAGCAAATCTGGCGAATCTACCCAGCTTCATGAAAATGAAAAAAATGTCAAGCAGAATATATAATCGTTTTATAGCATTGGAAGCTTTTATCCAAAAATTATACAACTTATTACGTAACTGTTCTTTTGAAACGCATATTCAGCATATTTATTTGTTCATCGCAATTTCTATTTTTAGAACTGTGGCAAACAGCTTTTTATTGGTAGTCTTAACACGTTGATATAAACGCTTAAACATAGTCACTATACAGCAATCGAAAAAATATGTATGTCAAACACTGTTTACAATACTCGTGGACGGTATTACCATAGACTAACTCTAAGACCAGTAGGTCCCATACAAAAACGATTTTTTTCTTGGCTCAGTCAGTACTAGAACATCGTCCCAAGCTCGGTCCCAAGCTCAATAATGCACCCCTTATAATGAACTCACATGAACACACTCTCAAATACTCTGTCAAAATAACACAGCAAATCAAAACAAAGGCGCAAATATGTATATAAAGGTGCTGGCTTCAAGGTGTAATTCGGACCAAGGGGTTCTACAACAGTGAACCAATTTCAAATCGCTAGTTACATATTGATTGTTGGTATTACCATAGACTAACTCTAAGACCAGTAGGTCCCATACAAAAACGATTTTTTTCTTGGCTCAGTCAGTACTAGAACATCGTCCCAAGCTCGGTCCCAAGCTCAATAATGCACCCCTTATAATGAACTCACATGAACACACTCTCAAATACTCTGTCAAAATAACACAGCAAATCAAAACAAAGGCGCAAATATTTATAACAAGGTGCTGGCTTCAAGGTGTACTTCGGACCAAGGGGTTCTACAACAGTGAACCAATTTCAAACCGCTAGTTACATATTGATTGTTGGTATTAGTTCTAGTACTGACTGAGCCAAGAAAAAAATCGTTTTTGTATGGGACCTACTAGTCTTAGAGTTAGTCTATGGTATTACGGCAATGGTGTTGTTTTATCGTTGTAATGCGTAATTAACATTTAACTATATGAACTTTGTATTATAATAGTATATATTTATATATCACTTACCCGTGTACTTACCAGATTTGAACTCTGTACCTTCACCTTAAGAACGGTGACTGTATCCTCAGATCCATATCAGCTGTGAGGAATTCCAGTACCCGAATTCAAAGTGTTCAAAACATATTTTAGTTCTAATAATGTTGAACAACAATAATTGCTGAAGTTCTTTACGAACAGGTTTGTACTGTTTTGAAAGTCAGTGTTACCGAGATTCTTATAATCTAAACATGATCACCATCCAATTTACGTTGTTAGCTGTGCCGCGCTTGGATTCATTTGTTATAATTTTTTTTGAACGACAATTTCATTTATAACAGTTTTTATAGATTGCTATATTAATCATTGCTATATTAATGGTACAATGATGCATAGAATGACAGTACTTGCCTATAAAAAATATTTGCACATTGTACAAACAGTTTCTCCCGAGTAAATCCTAACAAATAATGCAAATAATGCGTCCGCAGTCGACTAGACTACCAAATAAATGACAATCGTCAACACCGCCGACGGTTGCTACGATTTTCAACCAAAATTAAGTTTAAAATACTCAACCGTTCATTGCGCGAAGAGAACGTGATGATTGAGTAGCTTCAACTTAAAATTGAGTTGTTTTGATCATCAAATTAAAATATATACAAGTAAGGTTTGGAAATACCAGTTAACAATAGGGTGAATTCTACCTACATCAATTTTTGTATTCACCCAACTGCTAATCTCACTTGACAGAACTCAACGTTGAGTTTTTTTTTTTACTTAATTTTGGGTAATTTTTTCTTAGCGTGTACACTTTCGATTGACATCACTTATCACGCGTGTATAGTCTCGTGGGATTGTGGCTCGGCTCTGGATGCCGAGGTTCATGGTTCGAATCCCGATTGCAACTTTTTTTTTCATGTGAGGAAAATATTCATACGATCGTCATATGAACTTCTTTCTATTAGAAAATCGTATAAAACTAGCAATAATGCATTCTGGCAAATTTCCATACAATATTCTAATGAGTTCCTCAGTTTACTTATACAACATTTTATACAGCTATAATCACTAAGCTGTATAGCGGCTAAGGTATTTTTAATATAAAGGCTTTTGAAAAGCTATAACGAAGCCAACAAATAAAACTGTGTAAGAGAACACAGAATGATCATTCAAAAGCTTAACCGACTAATTTCTTAGCTACATAAACAAGCTGTGTAAACGTACACAAACATTGTTCGCATAAGAACTTTCTTTTCAAAGTATGCAACCTAGAGCTAAATGTTGTGTTAAAGCTAAGTTACATTACGCATAAGTACTGTATCGATTTTTTTAATTCTGCTTATTGCTTATTCAGCTTCACTTGCTTTTATACAATTATAAAACAGCTTATAAGTTCTTAGCTTCGGCTTAGGCAACTAAAAATGTTAGTAGGGAAGTAATCACTACTGTGTGATATTAATTTAAATAATATTTGATTTATAATAATCGCATTTATTTTTAAACTCAATCGATTAATTTATTGTTTAAACGAAATATTTTTTCACCCTAAAATCCCCCTGTTTCGAATCAACAAAATATTTTGCTGCTATTCAATACATGGTTGCAATTTGTTTCAATTCTTAAAAAAGTTCCAAATCTATTCAAAATTCAATTAAAATCAAACGAATCAAATAATTTAGAGTAGTCACCGCTGTGTGATATTCCTCTAAATAATATTTGATTTATAAAAATATCTTATTTTAAACATCGTTTAAACTGAAGTGGTTAATTTATTGTATTAATAAATTATTTGTATGAGTGCACATTTCATAGCAGCCATATTGCTGCCTCTACCTCGGTTTTTCTAAAGTAAGTTTAAACAGTATAATTTGTAAAACAGATTATCAACTAATTATTCTCTTTGTAGATAACTGGAAAAACTTCCGATTGAAGACGATTTTGAAAATAAGCTGCCATTATGACGACCTTTCCCTAACTGTTCTTCCCGAGTCCTGCATCCAACCACATGCACAAGGCCATTTCCTGCCATGTCCGATTCATGCTTTCCAACACGCCGGTCGGCTGGGGGAATATAGTGCGGTAATTATTTTAAAACAATAAAACACGATTCTCAGTTTTACAAAGCATGAAGTTTTATTTCAATCAAATGGTTTTATTGTATTAGTTCTTTGATGTTTATTATTTCAACAAATGCGTTTAGTTGATTTAACAAAATATTTTGTTTTGAACAATAAAACACGATGTTCAATTCTATAAAGCATGATGTTTTATTTCAATTCAATGGGTTTCTTGAATTAGTTCATCATTGATAATTATTTCAACAAATGTGTTTAGTTGGCATAACAAAACATTTTGTTTTGAGCAATAAAACACGATGTTCAATTCTATAAAACATGAAGTTTTATTTCAACTCAAAGTTTTTGTTGAATTAGTTCATCAGTTTTATTGGTCCATATATAAACCAAAATTTTAGTTGAATTGATTCCTATTTTGAATTGGTATAACTACGTATTATTTTGCGTGTATACCTGTAGATGATTTTACTCTTAATTCAATGAAAAATAAACACTTTTCAGAAGTAAAGTGCTAAACATTGATAAAACAATATTCCTTTTTTGTGTGTAGTGAATCTATGGAGAAGTCCAGGTAACGCAAAAGTGAGGTTAAACGACGTAGATGGCGCTCGTTAAAAATGAGTTTTCGAGCTGTTTAAGCAAAGTAATTGGTGATAAAAAAAATACGAACAATAATGAAGATACTGACCAATTCCATACAGTATCAAAAATAGCCAGAAAGTTATTATCAATTTCAGTTTAGATACTACGATGTTTAACCTCACTTTAGCTTCTGTTGGATTCTTCAATTGTTATGACAATATGCATTTCTTATATATCTATTTCATAAACAATAAAATTCATTGTTGGAAAAAGATTTTAATGGTTCTTTATAAAGTTGTATTGTTATTGCATGGTTTTTTTATTCCGAGGTTGACTTCAACCCTTCAACCATCTCATCCTTGTTTACTATTGTTTACACGCAGAAAAATAGATATTTATTTCAAATACAAATGACTTTGAATTCAAAGAAAAATATTTTAGACTCAGGGCCTAACAGGGGGTAAGTCACTCGACCACCTTGTGTTACCACCCTAAAATACACAATCCGCCACAATTCAAACACACTCGCCACCACATGAAAGATAAATTCATATCTGGCACCACTTACACGAATCGATTGTTTGTTTTTGTTTCCCTCTCGCTTACACCAATGTAATTCTGACGATGCATATGTGAGCATGTATTAAACGTCTAAACCGTGCATGGTTGCCAATAAGCATAAATTTTCGATTGTAGTTTGTGAAAACACAAAAACACCTTCTGCCACCCCAGAAACACATTCGTACACGATCAACACAAACACAACGTGGCAGAGTTACTCACCCCCTGGGGCCTAATTTAAATTTTCTTTGAATCAAATATTAACGATATTAGTTTCAAAGCAAACTTTTTTTTTTTTACTATCAAGCTTCCATACGACTGGATGTAGATTCAAATATAATTTTATTTGTATCTAGCACATCGTTATTTGAAACAAATATTTTTTTTTTACTTCAATTACGTACTTCTTTTTAAATTAAAATAAAAACGCTTTGACTCAAAATAAAACTGGATTTGTTTTAAAAATAATTCTGGTTGATTTTATTGATGAAATTTCATGTTTGATTTTAATTTTTTTATTTTATGTGTTTAATTAAAAAATCATGGATGCATTTTGTCCTTTTCGCTAAAAATGGGTGCTGCAGCAGCTCTTTACCTTCTTCCGTTCGATGAACTTCAATGTTTGACGGTGTACCGGTTCGCTGAAAAAGCTCAAAAATTAGAATTTTGGCCATAAGTAATATAAATTTACATACCTTGAAATATACCTATAGCTGCACGACAAAGGACACACAGCTCTATGAAAATCTCCTCCGACGAGTCCATTTTGTAGTTTTCGTGTTACAAAATAGTGCGAAGGTGACACACGCATGCACAAAGCATCATTTTGATAGCAGCAGTTTGAAAAGATTTTGTTTTCAAATCAAATGAAAATATTGTTGATTCAAATATATATATTTTTAAATCAACGCTGAGTTGTATTAAAAACAAATGAATATATGATTGATTCAACCAAAATCATATATTTGAATCAAAGCCCTCGTATATTTGATTCTAATATGCTGTATTCCTCTGCGTGTACGTTTGCAATATTCCTTGACATTGTAGTAATTGTTGAATAAACTATTGTTGATGGTTGTTTCTTGGGTTTGTTTTGACCATGATTATATACGGTTGAGAATTAATATATTGAGAAAAATCGCATGGTCAATATATCCATTATTGGGGATTCTTACACACGCAAAAAAAAGTCGCAGTAGGAACTACCATTTCGAGGGTTAAATTAAGCGCAATCACCAACAATTTTCAGCTGACTATAAATGCGTTTGATTTTACCATGCCTGCGATTAGATCAACCATGGTGCGGTTAACATCAATATAAGGTTTGTCAAATATACCACAAACGTTGAAGATTTTACCGTAAACGTAGTAAATTTGACTGAAATTTCATGGTAGTTTTAAAGATAGGCGTAGTCGGGTAAAATAGTAGTTTCTACTACAAGATTTCTTTCTGTGCACCCAATAATAGTAATATTGAGCATGATTTTTTCTCTGAGTGCAAGGTATTTTTATTGGAATGAATTTAGTGTATTCTCGATGCAGTTGAAAACCGGAATATAGCAGTCGCCCCAATCGAATTTACTCCCGTTCTATGAATTCAAACAGTGGCGCATCTAGTGCGCTGTATAGCACATCAGATGCGTCATACAGCGCACTAGATGCGCCATTGTTTGGACTTATGGAACGGGAGTAAAATCGATTGGCGCGACTGCTATATTCCGATTTTCAACTGCACCAGGAATAGTTTTAGCTCGGTTTATGAGTAATGTAAACGCAATGAGGTCTATACAGGTGGAGAAGAAGTGGTTAAGTTGTATTAGTGCAATCCAAAATACTGTCATTGTGTTCGTGAGATGATGCACAGCTGTTTTTTTGTAAACATGCGCGACGTAGATCTCCAAAAAAACAATGTACAACAGCAGCAAATCACAAGATGGAATGTTTATTTGCAGTTATTAGTATAGTTTTTAAAAGGTTTCGGCTGAAAAATACCTTTTTGTGCACTAAAAGGATGCGGAAAAAAACTTAACTTGTTTTGTTATTACTCGTTTGTTTTTGGAGTTCTACGTCACTACCCGAAATCATGGATTGTTTACACATTTTTTGTTTACAGTTTGTGAAAACACAAAAACACCTTCTGCCACCCCAGAAACACATTCGTACACGATCAACACAAACACAACGTGGCAGAGTTACTCACCCCCTGGGGCCTAATTTAAATTTTCTTTGAATCAAATATTAACGATATTAGTTTCAAAGCAAACTTTTTTTTTTTTACTATCAAGCTTCCATACGACTGGATGTAGATTCAAATATAATTTTATTTGTATCTAGCACATCGTTATTTGAAACAAATATTTTTTTTTTACTTCAATTACGTACTTCTTTTTAAATTAAAATAAAAACGCTTTGACTCAAAATAAAACTGGATTTGTTTTAAAAATAATTCTGGTTGATTTTATTGATGAAATTTCATGTTTGATTTTAATTTTTTTATTTTATGTGTTTAATTAAAAAATCATGGATGCATTTTGTCCTTTTCGCTAAAAATGGGTGCTGCAGCAGCTCTTTACCTTCTTCCGTTCGATGAACTTCAATGTTTGACGGTGTACCGGTTCGCTGAAAAAGCTCAAAAATTAGAATTTTGGCCATAAGTAATATAAATTTACATACCTTGAAATATACCTATAGCTGCACGACAAAGGACACACAGCTCTATGAAAATCTCCTCCGACGAGTCCATTTTGTAGTTTTCGTGTTACAAAATAGTGCGAAGGTGACACACGCATGCACAAAGCATCATTTTGATAGCAGCAGTTTGAAAAGATTTTGTTTTCAAATCAAATGAAAATATTGTTGATTCAAATATATATATTTTTAAATCAACGCTGAGTTGTATTAAAAACAAATGAATATATGATTGATTCAACCAAAATCATATATTTGAATCAAAGCCCTCGTATATTTGATTCTAATATGCTGTATTCCTCTGCGTGTACGTTTGCAATATTCCTTGACATTGTAGTAATTGTTGAATAAACTATTGTTGATGGTTGTTTCTTGGGTTTGTTTTGACCATGATTATATACGGTTGAGAATTAATATATTGAGAAAAATCGCATGGTCAATATATCCATTATTGGGGATCCTTACACACGCAAAAAAAAGTCGCAGTAGGAACTACCATTTCGAGGGTTAAATTAAGCGCAATCACCAACAATTTTCAGCTGACTATAAATGCGTTTGATTTTACCATGCCTGCGATTAGATCAACCATGGTGCGGTTAACATCAATATGAGGTTTGTCAAATATACCACAAACGTTGAAGATTTTACCGTAAACGTAGTAAATTTGACTGAAATTTCATGGTAGTTTTAAAGATAGGCGTAGTCGGGTAAAATAGTAGTTTCTACTACAAGATTTCTTTCTGTGCACCCAATAATAGTAATATTGAGCATGATTTTTTCTCTGAGTGCAAGGTATTTCTTATTGGAATGAATTTGTGTATTCCTGGTGCAGTTGAAAACCGGAATATAGCAGTCGCCCCAATCGAATTTACTCCCGTTCTATGAATTCAAACAGTGGCGCATCTAGTGCGCTGTATAGCACATCAGATGCGTCATACAGCGCACTAGATGCGCCATTGTTTGGACTTATGGAACGGGAGTAAAATCGATTGGCGCGACTGCTATATTCCGATTTTCAACTGCACCAGGAATAGTTTTAGCTCGGTTTATGAGTAATGTAAACGCAATGAGGTCTATACAGGTGGAGAAGAAGTGGTTAAGTTGTATTAGTGCAATCCAAAATACTGTCATTGTGTTCGTGAGATGATGCACAGCTGTTTTTTTGTAAACATGCGCGACGTAGATCTCCAAAAAAACAATGTACAACAGCAGCAAATCACAAGATGGAATGTTTATTTGCAGTTATTAGTATAGTTTTTAAAAGGTTTCGGCTGAAAAATACCTTTTTGTGCACTAAAAGGATGCGGAAAAAAACTTAACTTGTTTTGTTATTACTCGTTTGTTTTTGGAGTTCTACGTCACTACCCGAAATCATGGATTGTTTACACATTTTTCGTTACTAATACCATAGACTAACTCTAATACCGACAAACACCCTGCTCTTCGCCACCTGTATGGACTCTTTGATGTAAACGAACGTGATGGATATAACACCATTGACGATAGCGTCATGAATGCAGTGGTGACATCTGACAGCTTGTTACGTGGACTTTGAATGCTTCAATAAATCAAATGAAATTTTGTTAAATTTGTACGATTAAGAAAATTACTGCAAAATAGGCATTATTGCTTATTTTTATTTTGCTGAAAATATCTTATAGAGTTTGGACTAAAACAACAAACATTTTGATTAGAATTCAAATTCTAAAACTTAAAATGATCTCCTAACTTCAGGAGTGAGGTATCACATTCGGTGCTTCTTCACCGATTCTATTGATCAATGACGTTTTATAAACGTCTCTGTCCTCAGTCTTTGGTCGGTCAGACTGAACTTTCTGAAAAGTCAACAAAAAGTGAATCGAAACCAGAGGAATATTGTTTTGCGTATTTTCTCTATAAAGATATTTCTAGTTTATTTAAAGCTTACACTAACGATAATAGTTTAACTTTAAAGGTACTGTTAATATTCTTTGAAAGATGCTGTCGTCCGGATCGGCGGCTATCGGAGTCAGTGCTCTTACCGCTGCGAATTATAGCAATGACCGCAGTGACGTGGTTGAATATGCCAACGAAGGCGGATTCTTTCATGCCGATTATAAAAAGTAAATATGTTAAATACTTAATTCGCTAGTGTAATTGTTAATCTAATGAAATATTTTCAGACACGATGATCTGAAGCAAATGCTTGACAGCAACAAAGATAGCCTTAAGCTGGAGGCAATGAAGCGGATTATCGGTATGATTGCGAAAGGAAGGGATGCTTCGGATTTGTTTCCAGCTGTGGTGAAAAATGTTGTCTCGAAGAATATCGAAGTCAAAAAGCTGGTTTATGTCTATCTGGTACGCTATGCGGAAGAACAACAAGATCTAGCGTTACTATCAATATCGACATTCCAACGTGCTTTGAAAGATCCGAACCAGCTGATTCGGGCCAATGCTCTCAGAGTTCTGTCAAGTATAAGGGTGTCAATGATTGTTCCGATTGTGATGCTAGCGATACGTGATTCAGCGTCGGATATGAGTCCATATGTGCGCAAAACTGCAGCACACGCAATTCCGAAGTTGTTCAACTTGGATCCGGAGCAGAAAGATGAACTAATCACCGTTATAGAGAAGCTGTTGGCTGATAGGACCACTCTGGTGGTGGGTTCTGCGGTGATGGCATTCGAGGAGGTCTGTCCCGAACGGACCGATCTGATCCATAAAAATTATCGGAAATTGTGCAACTTACTGGTGGACGTTGATGAATGGGGCGAAGTGCTCATAATCAATATGTTGACCCGTTATGCCAGAACGCAGTTTGTGGATCCGAATATAGACGTAAGCAAGAGAGACGTATTATCATAATTTAGGGGGCTTGAAGCCAAGTGGTGTAAGTGAATAACAACTTATTTCGAGATACCAAGCATCATATTTGGGAACATCTATTAAGCTTGTCACCCCTTTATGGGAGATAGGGACTGTATTAACAACACGAAACACTACAAAATAGTTGATGACTGGATGGAGGGGGGGGTTTTGGTAATTCACACTCGGCTTCGAACCCCCTTAATTATTGACAAGATAAAATAGACGCTATAGGCACCTAGGAATTCTAGACACTTATCCCAAAAGCAAAATTAAATACTGATAACAATGTAGTCTGAATATATTCAATTTTTCAATAATTGCAATTATTTCAAGGATTTCAACGACGAAGATGACGAGGAGAACAAACCCTTCTACGATGAATCATCATCAGAATCTGAACAAACGAAAAATGTACTGAAATCTCCGAGGAAAACCTACGCTTTGGACATCGACCATCGTCTAATATTGCGCCAGGCTAAACCATTGCTGCAAAGCCGAAACGCTTCCGTAGTCATGGCCGTGGCACAGCTTTATCACCACATTGCTCCGAAAAGCGAAGTGACAATTGTGGCTAAAGCGCTCATCCGTCTACTGCGAAGTCACAAGGAAGTTCAAAGCGTTGTGCTTACATGCATTGCATCGATGTCGGTGGAGAGGAAGTCTATTTTCGAACAGTACTTGAAATCATTTTTCGTAAGATCAAGCGATCAGACACACATCAAAGTGTTGAAGCTAGATATTCTGACCAATCTTGCAACGGAAACTAGCATAGCAGTAATTCTTCGGGAGTTCCAGACTTACATTAGTAGCAATGATAAGGATTTTGTTGCTTCTACAATTCAGGCAATTGGACGATGTGCTGCTTCAATTAAAGAAGTGACGGACACGTGTTTGAACGGCTTGGTTCATTTGTTGTCGAATAAAGATGGTAATTAGCTGCTGGTCTCTGTGCAGGATCTGCTTATTTCTTAAAAACTGTTTGTTTAATTTCAGAATACGTTGTTGCCGAGAGTGTTGTTGTGATCAAAAAGTTACTGCAGACGCAAAAAGAAGAGCACTTCGATATAATTACGCAAATGGCTAAACTTTTGGACTTCATTCAGGTTCCTGCGGCACGTGCTTCTATTCTTTGGCTTATCGGGGAATATAACGAGAAAGTCCCGAAAATTGCGCCGGATGTGCTACGCAAAATGGCAAAGTTGTTCATCGACGAGGAAGATGTAGTCAAGTTGCAAATTTTGAATCTCGCCGTGAAACTGTATCTGACTAATCCTCAACAAACCGAACTGTTGTGTCAATATGTGTTTAGTTTGGCTAGATACGATCAAAATTACGATATACGTGATCGAGCAAGGTTCTTGAAGCAGTTTATTTTTCCTGCAGGAGGAAAGCAAACGGCTTTGTCACAGAATGCGAAAAACATTTTTCTGGCTGAAAAACCAGCTCCAACACTGGAAAGTAAATATAATGGCAGGAAGCGCTTTCAGCTGGGTTCGCTTTCGCACTATTTAAACATGAGAGCAAATGGTTATCAGGACTTACCTCCGTTCCCGGAAGTTGCAGCGGATAGTTCGGTTCGTCATGTGGAGATGCCTCCAGATTATGGTCAACCAATGAATACGACTGATGATGCGGGCAATTCAAATGAAACGCATGTCGGGAAAACGAGAGATAAGAAAAATGCAAAAACGAAATCCTTCTACTCGGAATCGGACAAGAGCTCTTCAGCAGACGAAAGCAGCGCAGAATCAAGTTCTGGCTCAAGTTCAACGGGATCTCTTTCAGGTTCCGGATCGGCCTCGGATTCAGAGGACGAAAACAGTAACGCGATATCCAAAACATTATACAACGAAGTAGATGGAGCCACCAAATCTAAAGAAGATTTCGAATCACTTTCTTCAGGATCTGAGGACGAAAGTGAGGACAGTAGTAGTAGTACCAGTGGTAGTTACGACAGTTCCTCCGAAGATAGTGAATCAAGCTCTGAATCCAAACCAGTGAAACCGAGCAAAGCTGTTGCGAAAGCAAACACTGCAAGTAAGCCGTCCCAGAAGAGTAATCTTGACTTACTGTTAGACTTGGATGATATTCCACCGGTTGGACCGATAATGACTCCTTCGCTAGGTGGTTTTCTAACTCCGATGACCGGAATTAACCCCGACAGTTCGGTCACTGCGAATGTAGTTGATTTAATTGGTCCTAGTTTTATCCCCAACAAGTCCCAAGAATTACTGAACAAAGTCAATGGATTTGGACTTGGAATTACGTATCGCTTTACGCGAGCTCCGCATCTTTATTCCGCAAAAATGATATCCATCGAACTAACGTTCACAAACCACGGAAACATGGAACTCACTGACATTCAAATTAGCCAGAAGGGTCTGCAAGCGGGAATGTCACTAAATGAAACACCTATAATAGAGATTCTTAACCCAAAACAATCATGGACAGGTATTCTTGGTCTGGATTTCAATGATTCTACACAGCCAGCAAATTTTGAAGTCAAGTCCAACAATGGTTCGAGTAATGTTACGCTGAAAGCCCCCGTCGGAGAACTAATTCGATCGGTAACATTGTCAGAATCTCTATTTCTTACGGAGCGTGCTAAACTCAGAGGTATGACGGAACATTCCTGCAGCTTTGCTGTAAACCCTGCTCTATCGGTGCAAAACAAGTCCTTGCATCAAAAGATTTTCGAGGTGGCCAATGTGGCAAACATTCCTAGCTCGGAGGAGAATAAGATTTTCTTTGCTGCGCAGACAATGAGCTCCAAGAGTCTGGTTCTCATAGTGCTGCAAACGAAAAAAAGTTCCGAATGTTCATTGACTGTTAATTGCGACAAAATGGTCGTTGGTTCAATGTTGCTGAATGAGATTAAAGCTGCAATCAAAAACTAATCAGCTTATGTTTTAACTGTTCATACACGAGCAATAATTTCGAGTTTAAATCAAGCTTTTACGTGATTCTTTTTTCCCCTGAGCAAAAAATGCAAAATATAGAGATTTTTTTTGATAATAAGATAAAGTCCTTTTTTAATTGCCCCAAACAAATTTCATGCGTCGCTAACTTAATATGATTATGAATTTGCAAATTAAATATACACACTCATACTCTGTTACAATATCCATGAAATATATGTTGTGCCTAACAGAAACCAATCCTACGAAAATCTCCGATGAGAAAGTTCATGGTATCACATTCTTTTTCACTATTTATTACTTAAGTCAGTTCTATTGCAGAACCAAGGTTTACAAACAATCACAACTTTTACATATAAAATCAAATTACAGTTTGGTAACGTACACGAAAACTCACCCCACAAACTCTCAAAATTTCTTTACTTAATAATTCCAAACGAATAGTTCGTACGAATATTTTTTATTGTAGGGCTTTCAATCGACTAAGAAAAATTCTAGGCGCTGGAACTGCTTGAATTCCGTTTACGTGACCTCTTGGTACTCTTTGATTTCTTTTTCTTTTCTTTTTTGTGTTTCTTGGAAGATTTTCTTTGATGGCGGTGTCCCTCTTTGTCCGAGTCCCTACTTGGCGATGGCGACCTTCTGAGACGTTTTCGTTTCAATTTTTTCTTTAGCTTTTTAGCGGCTTTCTTCTGGTCTTTCTCGGCGCGTTTAGCAGCACGAGCGGTCTCTGCTAGCTCTTCCTGACGTCGAAGTTCTTGTAATGGAGTTAAATAATTCAGTTCGGGTGATTCACTGCTGGATCTTTTCTCTTCGGCTACTATCGTCTGAAGGGCATCATCAATCTATCGGAGTACATAATTGAATTGAAAGAAAATGACAAATTGGAGAGAAATATGTTTAACTGGGAGATATTTCGTCGTTTTAATCTAAAACTAAAACCCCATATTACTGTTAAGTCCAAATGTTTTAAAATCTCTCACAATTTATCTCAAGAGCAAAGGACTTACATGGAAAATGTAATAGAAAAAAAAATTATATGGCTTTTGAGATAATACGGCGAGAGTATTACTGTTGTAAAGAAAAAATTCCGAAACAAACATTAAAATGTAGGTTGGTATACCCCGAATGCTTAAGTGAGTGGCTGCGTGCGGAATACAGATCAGATCGATAGATTATAAAAAAAAATTAACTTACTTTCAAATAATTGCGGCATTGATAAGTAAGATGTCCGGCATACCCACACTTTTTGCAAGCTGCTCGAACGGTGTTCTTTTGACCTCCTCCGCCTAGAAATTCCATTTCTCTTAAGTTTGCACGCACTCACGTTGATGATCCTCTAACTATAGCTACAACGTTTGTTTGTTGTATTGCATTCGATGGTTACGGCAACTAGATAGTAGTCTTTTTATCGCCAAGAATACATGTTCTTATCTCACGTTAACTTTTTTTCTATGTAATATTCTTATTGGTAGATGAAGTTTTCAAAAGCGGAATTAGGATACGGATTCACTGAAATAGTCTTACTGTAAAATTAAGATTTAAACTTTGTTTACTAACAAAGTCAACACTGTAACTGACAAAACATCATCGTTGAACGAGATACACGCTCATTCGATCTTAATATAAATAAAAAGAGTAGAATTATACTCACTTCGGAACAAAGTGGAACAGCTCTATTTACAGTAAAGAAACCCAGATAGCGGAGCCTATAGCCTATCTCCCTAATGAAGACTAATAAAGACTATTCTGTCAAACTAACACAGCAAATCAAAACAAAGGCGCAAATATGTATAGCAAGGTGCTGACTTCAAGGTGTACTTCGGACCAAGGGGTTCTACAACACTGGACCAATTTCAAATCGCTAGTTGCATATTTATTGTTGCTTGTGGTAGACTTTCCCGTAACGCTGGTAGATCACCTTTTCGTGGTGCGTTACGGGGTATCAGATCTACCACCGAACCCTAGTCCAAATTAATTCAAACTAGGGAACATATTTGCTATTTGTAGTCAAAGGAACATGCCCTTATTACATTTTATGTCTTATGAAAAGTGACAATACTCGTTTTGCAATTGTGCGAGGATGAGCTTAGAATAAGTAAAACATGGTTAGTCTTCATTTATGTGAATTCTCAGTGTCTATTTCATGTTCTATAGATAGTATAAACTATATATAGTTTGAATTGGTTATGACTAGGGTTCTGATGCATGGTCAGTATCGGAGGCATAGTTAGTTTTTTTGCAATGAATCTGATTTTGACTGATAAAGAGGCGCGCCTTTGAAGAGTGCTCTCACTCCTCAAAGGGTTTAAATAGCGGAAATGTTCAATAAAATTTGATTCATTGCCAACAAAACAAACAATGACAACTGTAACAACACCGAATACTTCATCATTTCTCAATAGTGATGAGGTAAATCGACTTGCACTAAACAAAGGATACGGGATATACTACAATAGATCAAATTACTGGTCGCAGTGGTTTATGTCCCGAACAGAGGAAAAAAAAAGACTAAAGCAGCAAAGTCCGCTAGCTTACTTCAATCGTACTTCCCGCCCTTGTACAATCGTACTACAATGAATAATCACTATGAAACTAGCGATTCAAAATTGTTTCTCTGTTGTGGTACGTCCTGAACCAAAAACTATATCTATTTTCTTCTAGACTATCCAGCCGTTG
Organism: Aedes japonicus; assembly: GCA_034211315.2. Classification (NCBI taxonomy): domain Eukaryota; kingdom Metazoa; phylum Arthropoda; class Insecta; order Diptera; family Culicidae; genus Aedes; species Aedes japonicus. The sequence goes on along the minus strand of JASCZW010000172.1, from coordinate 97,852 downwards.
CTACAACTGCACTTCAGATGTTACAACCGATTGGCTTTAAATGTCAAAATGGTTAGCGGTGGTTCATTTCAAATTTGGCAGTTGGTTGAATGACACTTGATGCAGCGACTGGACAGTTGTGGCGGTCCCACGAATTTGAATTTAGAATTTAGTAGATTTAATAAACTTGTACATATTAAAGAGATGTTGGAATACCTATTGAATTACCCCTTGTAAATAATTCATTTATCTTGAGTACCAAAAGCTTTAGAGTTCATTTATTCATTTGCTCCATCTCGCATACAACAAGAAAAATGAGTTCCTTGTTAAATTCTGGCACCGAGTGTAAATCGTCAGCCAAACGGACTTTACCATGTGCGAGTCTCGGCTATCGACCTAGGTTCAAGCAACAATCAATATGTAACTAGCGATTTGAAATTGGTTCACTGTTGTAGAACCCCTTGGTCCGAAGTACACCTTGAAGCCAGCACCTTGTTATACATATTTGCGCCTTTGTTTTGATTTGCTGTGTTATTTTGACAGAGTATTTGAGAGTGTGTTCATGTGAGTTCATTATAAGGGGTGCATTATTGAGCTTGGGACCGAGCTTGGGACGATGTTCTAGTACTGACTGAGCCAAGAAAAAAATCGTTTTTGTATGGGACCTACTGGTCTTAGAGTTAGTCTATGGTTCAAGTATCGTTGACCCCCCTTGCTTTTGTAAATCTTCGGGTGGTATCAGGTTTATATACCGTTTCCACAAAGGAAATGGAATGCTTTCTTCTAACAAATACGGAAGTGGTGTGCGTAAAGGCGATTAGCGACCTTCACGAAATTCCACTTCGTCGATTTGCGTGATTTCCGGTGATGGAGATACACAGATTTCGCGGTTTATCTGAGGAGTTTAGAACTTGACTCGATCACTTCGTTCTGGTTTGTGGAAGAGGCGAGATCGGTCCAGTAAAGTTATCGCGCCGTGGTGTGAAAGTTCAGGTGAACTCAGGGGGTAAGTCACTCGACCACCTTGTGTTACCACCCTAAAAAACACAATCCGCCACAATTCAAACACACTCGCCACCACATGAAAGATTAATTCATATCTGGCACCACTTACACGAATCGATTGTTTGTTTTTGTTTCCCTCTCGCTTACACCAATGTAATTCTGACGATGCATATGTGAGCATGTATTAAACGTCTAAACCGTGCATGGTTGCCAATAAGCATAAATTTTCGATTGTAGTTTGTGAAAACACAAAAACACCTTCTGCCACCCCAGAAACACATTCGTACACGATCAACACAAACACAACGTGGCAGAGTTACCGCCCAAACACAATGATAACGGAAACGGAACGGAAAACGGCAATTTTGACAGTTGCTGTAAATGACTTCGATATGTCCAATTAGAACCGGCTTGGTTCTAGCATGTTTTCTTTCCGACAAGCAGTCATAGTCAGATCGGGCTTTGCCGTTTTCCGTTGCCGTTATCATTGTGTTTGGGTCATTACTCACCCCCTGGGTGAACTTTAATAGGAAAACGTGAAGAATCTTCAATTTACTGATTTAGATTTTTCCCCATTTTCCCTCATAGTTAGCGAGGCAGTTAAGTAGACAAATAGCTTAAGTGTGCATAGGGTGTGCATTAGTTGGCGGTTTATGGTGTAAACTTCGGTTTTTGGATGCGACAGGTAAATGGTGTGCTTAATGGATTCTACCGCTGGTAGTTTTAGTAACTGTAGTGCGACGCGATATTCTCCTGACAGATCTTGGCAAGTTGCGAGAGGCCCGTCACACCACACTCTGAGTCAGCGACCGTTTTCGACCCCACTCTCCAGCTGCGAATTTTGTCCTGGCGGCACACGTGGGCCGGAGAGGGCAGCTACGTCAATTCCCGCGCCCTTGGCTGGGGCGGCAACAATGAGACCGATTTCTCGGACCAGCATGGCAGCATAGTAGCATCAACAATCAATATGTAACTAGCGATTTGAAATTGGTTCACTGTTGTAGAACCCCTTGGTCCGAATTACACCTTGAAGCCAGCACCTTGTTATACATATTTGCGCCTTTGTTTTGATTTGCTGTGTTAGTTTGACAGAGTATTTGAGAGTGTGTTCATGTGAGTTCATTATAAGGGGTGCATTATTGAGCTTGGGACCGAGCTTGGGACGATGTTCTAGTACTGACTGAGCCAAGAAAAAAATCGTTTTTGTATGGGACCTACTGGTCTTAGAGTTAGTCTATGGTAGCATACCGATGCTAAAATAATAATCCGTCGAACATCTGCCGACCGGATTCGAACCGGTGACACCCGCGTGCGAGGCGCGCATGTTACCACCGTACCATCGTTGGTGACGACCAACGATCAGACGGCTGTACCCCGTCGGGCCAGTCGCACAATCAACACGTGAGGCGTCGTTGAGAATCACCACAACGGCGACAACGAGCCAGCAGTAAATTCGGAGTCCGTAGGAGTATGACCGTGTCCAGTACGTGTCTAGGAGCAGCAGCAGCGAACCACCACCGATGCAACAACGCAAGTAAACGGTGACAAATCGTGAGTAACATGCATGTTCATTTTCTTCCCATGCGCATGGTGAATTTTGGCCCCTAGTCGCGTTCTACCGCTAGCGTGGCACCGTTTATTTCGGCCCTACCGTTCGTCCCGCTTATGCGTCGGTAATCGGCAACATCTATGGAACTCAGCAAATGAACACCATTGTCGCACCGCAAATATTATAGAGAAGCACACGAAGAAATCAGTACAAGTAAGATAGTGAGGGAAAGTTATGATAGGCCTATTTGAATTTTGTCGATAAAGTAGTTATATCACAGAGAACAGACATCCAAACTAGAATATATTTATCAAAAAAACTTGTGTAAGGATTCAAATTAAAATACGTTAAAACACTATTGCCATCTCTCGGGCTGTGGCCACTTGAGATTTTTAATCGAACATGGGTATGATTCGTTGACCGTGCGTGAAAGAACTGAGCTGCCAAAAAAATTTAGTTGATGAATAAGATTTCAAGCTGGTCAATTAGTGGCGATGCCAGCGCCACCACGCTATTGCCAGTTCATTACGATTATGAAATGGCCGTTACATTTCTTACACAGTTTTTGAATTTGACTTGGATGTCTGTTCTCTGTGGTTATATGGAAGCACAAATATAGATGTAGGATGAAATTGGAGAAATCGAAGCCTTTATTTCGTCGATGTGTTAAATAAATAAGTAACTAATGATAAGAGTGTTTTTTACATGTGCTAATGGGAGAAGTCTAGAGAGGTAAAGGTAGTTTTCCACGTTTTCGGTCGTTTATTTTAGTCTTTGGTCATTTCCTGGGGAGGTTGGCCCTGAATCCAACCAAAGGACAGGTCTCTGATCGAACGGTAATCTGTTCGAGGTGTTTGGAGGAAAGGTTTTCCCGTGATGATACCCACCGCGAATGAAATTTTCTCATCGGTTTGAATCGGTTTTACGTACAACATTTACGTGTTTGCACGACCGTTTGTTCGAGCAACATTCCGTTTCCTTGGTCAACCAGCTTGTTTCCCGCCCATAGATTTGGGAAAAACCAGAACCCTCCCCTGAAGGGTCTCAATAAGGTCGGGCAACTCCAACATTGGTAGATGGTATCCCTCGGGAGTGGCGCATAAGCCATTTTTACTAGTCCACGGGAAACTCGCAAGGCTGACGGGTTACACAGTCATGAAGAAAATGGATATATATTTTGGATCAGAAAGTTTCAGCACATCCCAAGTAACCATGAGACTATACTAGCATACATATATAGGGCATATGCAGTACGCTAGAGCATCATTGAGGTGTGAATGTAGTTCGCCTCCCCGCGGTGCACCTTGGGAACGTTAAGCTCCCCTTTAACGGCTAAACGAACTACGGAGGGAGCGCCTTACAGCGCATTGGGGTGGATGCCAGTAAAACCCCAATTATGGCAACTAGTTGCGTAAAGAATAATGAGTGGTATCGTTGTATTCGGTCTGGCACCTGTGTCGTCTTCCTCAGTACTGCCGGGTGACACCGAGCAGGAAATGGCGAGGTTCCCGCGGCACAGGTCGTCTCCGTCCTACTAAAACCTTGGCAGGCCTCCAGTACGTTCCATTCTCCACCGCCCGACCTCGCCAGTCGGACGGGACTAGGCTCAGATGACCCTATACCTGTCTTACGCTGATCCGGCTCTGAACACGGTTTCCCATGAAAGGCCGTGTCAACCCTCGCATGGCCTCCCTGGTTGCATAGACAATCATGAGATCATAATAACGACTACTCCACGTGGGCTTGAATAGCGGCTCGAGGGAGACCCAACATCATGAAGGAAACTAAGAAAACCCAGGAGAAAGCGAAACCGTTTGCTAAAGGTGGCCTAGCGAGGTTCCCACCACGTAAAACGGTGGGCTCTGGCGTGAGCGACACGTGCGGTAGTACTACGGCATCGGATGCAGGTGCCAAACTAGGCACCCATGGATGGGCCAGGACTCATCCGGGCCATGGAGAGGATGCGGGAAACCCTTCCTAAAGTGTTGGAGGTGTCTGAGCAAATGGACGCGATTATTGACTTTACGTCATCGCGTAACAACATTGCGAAGGACCTCAAACTGAGCCTCCTCAGGCTACGCATGACAATGCAGGCTGCATGCAAGGCGAGGGAAGAGCTGGAGGCCAAGCTCCTAGCTGAGTAAAGTGCCAAAGAGTTGGCACGACTAGCAGCCACCCAAAGGGAAAGGGATATAGCCTCGAAGCAGACCAAGACGGAAGTATCCGTCTCGGTCGGAGAGTCCATCCTATCTACCATTGGGGCGGGGACCTCCAAGCGGGCTTGGCAGTCCCCGGGCGAAACGGCACCTAGCACTTCTAAGAAGCGTATAGTGTAGGAAGTCCCATTAGGGAAGCGAACCTACGCAAATGTGGCGGCGGGATCAGAGGGTCCATCCTCGCGACCAGCTCCGGCTGGCCGCAAAGAGAGAGGCCCCGGGGAGGGGGGGGCCGCCAAGGGGCAAATCATAACATTTTTAACTGAATCGAAAATGTGTATGCATTTGAAACAAATGCGTTGAAAAGTACATCAGTGCATTCAATGCACTGAAAAATGCACAAATAAATCAAATGCGCTCAAAAATGTGCAATTAATGCGTACTAAAGTGCATCAATGCGTTGAAAAATGTTCTAAAAATGCCTAAATGCACTTCTTAATACGTGAAGCTGAATCTAAAATGCATAAGTGCTAAGCCCAGCGCGAAAGGCGTGACATCCAGCTCGCGCGTTGTCTCAAGCGCTGAAGGGGGTCCAAGCGGTAGAGCCCAACGACAACAGCCATAACCAGCACAGAAGCAGACGCTAGTGCTAGGAGCGGGACGGTGGCTTTCCAAGCGTGGCAAGGAAAGCCGCTAGAATAAGTTCCGAAAAAAGAGAAAGAACACAAAAAAAGAAAAGAACAAGCGACAGGTGGCCCGCAAGCATAATCGCGAAGAGGCCCTCATCGTCGAAACCGAGGCGTCAAAGTCCTCGGATGTCTTGAAAGCGATGCTCAGGGATGCTTAATTGACAGGCCTAGGCGCTGATATGCGGAGTATACACACTTACATTTTTTTACAGAAATCTGTAAAGTTTTACCGAATTTTCAACAGCTGAACGTTCGGTAATCCGATTTTTCGGATTTCGGTGAAATTTTACAGATATCTGTAAAAAAGTTACCAGATTTCGGTAAAATTTTTCCGAAATCCGTAAAATCGGATTACCGAACGTTCAGATGTTGAGAATTCGGAAAAACTTTACAGATTTCTGTAAAATAATCTGAGCGTACTTCGTACCCACAGTGGCTGGAGCTGAAAAAGGCAACAACGCTAAAGGGGCTGGGGCACAGAGACCTGGCAAGTTAGGCCTTAGGTGAGGGTGTGGAGGTACGTGCCCTCGTCTCGCAGGTGACGATCCAGTGTAAAAACCTTGATGAGATCACCGAGCAGACGAGATCTCCACTGCACTTAAGGAACAGTGCAAGGTCGAGGTTGCTGCCACAGACATACGTCTGAGGAAGGAAGGGTTCACTTGGGACCCAGGTGGCAACCATGAGGGTGCTTGAGAGGGGACGAAACTCAAAATTATTTATTCTTGAATCTAAAATTTGTACGATTATTCTTATTAATAATATATTTAAAATGTTCATAACATGACTTTTATTTCAAATATCGATGTCACTTGGTTTTTAACATAGAATATGTTTGAAATAAAGCAAGTTTATTTTTGCGGCCAGAATAAACTAAGTTTATGTTTGAATTTACCTGGAATTTTTTTCTGCGTGTAGGTTGAAACACAGAAACATGTTTAGTGCACCTTCCTACAACCCGAAAAACCTTTCGACACCTCGAAACACAAACACAATGTGGCAGTGTGATTAACGCCTTATACCACTCCCACCACACCATCATATCTCACCGGGAAGCAGCTTTACTGTTATTTCGGCACAAATTTTTCATCAGGGTCTTACTGACAACCCAAGTAACACCAAAAACATCTTTTTAGTCAGTTATCTTGAAATTTTGTTATAAAAGAGTATTAACATGGAATGAATAACATCTTTTGTCAAATACAAGCTTGGAGGATGTTTTTGCAAAATATTTGTTTCATAAGTAACTCACGTATTTTCCTAGAACATATGACTTAATTCTCGACCAGGGGGTGAGTAACTCTGCCACGTTGTGTTTGTGTTGATCGTGTACGAATGTGTTTCTGGGGTGGCAGAAGGTGTTTTTGTGTTTGCACAAACTACAATCGAAAATGTATGCTTATTGGTAACCATGCACGGTTTAGACGTTTAATACATGCTCACATATGCATCGTCTGAATTACATTTGTGTAAGCGAGAGGGAAACAAAAACAAACAATCGATTCGTGTAAGTGGTGCCAGATATGAATTTATCTTTCATGTCGTGGCGAGTGTGTTTGAAGTGAGGCGGATTGTGTTTTTTAGGGTGGTAACACAAGGTGGTCGAGTGACTTACCCCCTGTTCTCGACTCAAATATGACCAAAACAGCGCAATTTACAGATCTTGTTATAACATCTTTCAGGTCACGTAAGAAGTTTGAAATATGAACTGCATAACATACTCTTGACAAAACGATGTCTTATCTAGGTAGTTTATAGCATCACAATAACCAATATTCAATCCAACAAGTGTCAAACTAGCAGATATATATATAAAGACCGGATTTGACATTAATATTTGTTATGAGTATGACTAACTACAAGAAAAAAAAAACAAACAAACTTTTCGGAATTATACAATGCAACAAGAATCAGCATCTGCAGTGAGAATGAGCATTCTTAAGATTTCTGATATTAATTAAATTATCGATTTGGACAAAAGCCTCATTTTTTTACTTTTACTCATAAAAAACATAATTTTCTCAATCATAACAATCTTATACCCCGTTCGCACTACATTCTATATTACGTGATATAGAGTATCTTGATATCAAATGCCATGCAAGTTATTTCCAGTGAAAACTAGATGTATAGATGCTGATATCAAGATACTCTATATCACGTAATATAGATTGTAGTGCGAACGGGGTATTAACAATCTTTGTTAACTTCAGTTCGTTTGACATTTCTCAAACTTGCATGTCATGTGCATGTATTTCTGCGATTGTTTTTACTTTGAAATTACTTGATTATAACCTATTTGTTATTATGATGCTAGAAACTACCTAGATAAGACATCATCATGTTGAAAGCATGTTATTCAAAGCATCTTGAAAACGTATTATTAGTCCTAAATCTGTATCTAAAAACTTCTGATGTGACCTTAAAGATGTTTCGAATAGATCGATTTATTGCACTGTTTTGGTCATATAGATACCAAAAATAAGTTATGTGTACTTGAAAAATACATGAGATCATGTATTAAAGATGAATTTTCGAACATTACATAACAAGTTGTGTTGCTTGGGAAACGTAAACAATGGTTTCTTCGGTAAATTTCTCGTGGCACAAAAGCTATCCATGTAATGCTTTGTTCAGACTACGGAGTTATAATAACAATCAATATGCAACTAGCGATTTGAAATTGGTTTACTGTTGTAAAACCCCTTGATGCGAAGTACACCTTGAAGTCAACACCTTGCTATACATATTTGCGCCTTTGTTTTGATTTGCTGTGTTATTTTGACAGAATATTTGAGAGTGTGTTCGTGTGAGTTCATTACTAGGGGCGCATTATTGAGCTTGGGACCGAGCTTGGGACCGAGCTTGGGACCGATGTGTTAGTACTGACTGAGCCAAGAAAATAATCGTATTTGTATTAGAGTTAGTCTATGGTTATTAAATGTTATAACAGTTGTCAAATAATTTCAACTAGAAATTCGCCATCAAGATAGGCTTAGAACATGTTATAACTGCTCAGTCTGGCCAGTGTTCAAGCCTCCAAGTCTATCGGATAGGTGAACTCTTCCTCTTCGTGGTGGATTGATTAGGCGAGTTTTCAATGACGAGAAAAAGCCATTGTTTTTGTTTGTCAGTTAGGCCCTAATGACATTTTTTGTCGCTTTGTTCTGTGCTCACTGGACTACTCGTGGCACCGAACACTATGTAGCCGGAACAATAGATAACGCGCTATGTCCGATAACAAAAGAGTCCGCAACTGTCACCGACACATACGTTCACAGCCGATGTTCGCAGTAGACTACCAGAACTGTCATACCATCAAGGCAATTAGAAATCAGCTGATCTTAGAAATGGCTAACAGACGAATCGAGCTTGAAAGGATAAGAAAAAACCGAGTGGTGATAAATCTGACAACTTCCATGTTAAAGTAGGACGCTAAAAAATTCAAATGAAATTCTAATTAAAATCTGTTCGTTGTATGACAATGTAATACCACTCAGTGTCTTCTTCTTTTTTAAACCTGAATTCGTTCATAGAGGCTTTGACGAGATGATATGAGACAGGCGGCTTTTATTTTGATGATATTGATGTTGCTTTCACAGCAGTAGAACCATTGCTTCATGTCAAATTTCATTCGTGAACATAAAAATTTGCTGATCAGGCCTCGGATAGTTCACACGGTAAAAGCTTGGTATACCTAATCGGAGGCGGCGTGTTCGATTACCGATCTCTTTGAGGAAATCTTTTAGGTTGGACGTTTTCTCGAGTTCTCTGGACGAATGCATGCTTTGGCATGCATTTAAAGCTTACATTTACTAACTGTGGAAGTGATTCTAGAATACTAAGTTGAGGGAAGACGGAAGCTTGTCGAAAAGAGGGTGAAGACAGCTAGAGGAACGAGGCGTTTCTGATCAGCTGAATTTTACATTCGTGTATGAAATTGAACTGCAAACAGCGGTGTAATTGCAGTGACAAGCAATATCAATACTATTAAAACATCAAAAGGCTCTTTTTTACGTTCCCTAGTTTATAGTAGTTCTTGAGAGATGTATTTCTGGCTTTCGGATTTCAGTAAATTTCCACATGTTTCTTATCAAAATGCAATAGTTATGTAAAATTTGTTTATATCGGTGTGTTTCAAGTCGTTGATCTTTTGTGTGCTGCCATTGCATAAATATACTTCAACTGCCTTGAGGGTTCATTGTATTATTTGATGTGTATCCAATTCCAGTTGCATAATTTCAGTACTTGTTTTTTACCTGTTTCAGATAAACTACACTTGGCTGGTGTATGTATGTACATCGATTTCGACAATAAAGCACGACATTGTTACTGCAATTAACTGAGTTGAAACTTCCAACTACATTCTTCAAAAGGTTCTGTCTGCATGATCGATCTCTTTTCAGTTACCACTTTTTACCATTAGATAACAAAAAATTGTAATAAAACAATAATTGAAAAATAATGAAACTGTGCTTTTAGCATACAATAGAAACATTATAAAATAGGCAACTGACATAAAAACAACAATGAGAATAGAATTTTTGGCATGGTGAAGATTTACAATAGAAGAAGACTTAGTTCTATTAAAGGGAACGTCCATTAATTAAGTCACGCAAAAAAATGACTTTATATAACCCCCCCTTTTCACGGTTTTTATATGGACCTTCAAATTTTTGACCAAACCCCTCCTCCCCCCTTACTGCGTTACATAATTGAAGTGATTCGAAGGTGATAGTAAAAAGAATTCACAAATACAGCCATCATGGCCGACCAATAATTGCAAACCGAGGCATGAATAAAAGAAACTACAAAGATTTCGCAAGTCTAACTGTGAAATAAATTGTTGCTGCACTGCAAGTAGTACAAATCTCCCTCTTGAAATGTTTATGGTTTTTAAGATTTGTGCCGTCAACAATGCAAAACGATGATGCTAATCTGTCAGAATAGCGGCCGTTTGTAAACCCTGTAAACTGTCACCTTTACGAAATAAAAAGTTGATAAATAAAATGATCAAATTATAGATGATTTATTATGAAAAAGTTCGTCTAAATAACATGAAAGGGTTAGAAGCCAAGGTATTAAAGAAAAAAAAATCTTGCGGGAAAACGTACTTGAAATAATTTGTGTGTTTTTCGATCCTATACAAATGCCCTGACAAATGCATGGATCGCTGTAAAATAACTCAGGGTGGTCAAATCTTAACCAAATTTGCATAGCATACAGTTTTACGCTCTGACAATTTCTCCATTTTGTCCTATTGGCCTTTAATTTCTTCATGTAAAAGATTTAAATTTCATAATATCGAATCTTTTCTCTAAATAGCGATTTTACAAAATATGAGATGTTCGGGAAAACTAATGAAAAATTAGCAAAAAGATGAAAAAAATCGTAGTAGCAAGAACTTTTTTGAAATGAACATTTAGACGACCCTCTTCTTGATAACTTGGGACTAATTAATGGCCAATTCTAGAACAACAAGTGGATGGGACCTTACAGCATTGTTAAACAAAACTTTCGAGAACTCAAAAATCAAAAACTCACTGAAGGGAAACGTTTCCCCTATATGATTATGCAATTGGTGGTAGACCCAACGCTTTGCGAGAGACGGTCTTACAAGGCCATCAGCTTAGAAATGCTGTACTTCACGCACGGAGAATACAAAACATAACAATTAGAGTAGTAGAAAAGCTGTTAAGCCCTATTATAGTGTTGCTCCAGGATTGGTCAAAGTTTAGTAGGCCTTCAGTTTATAAGGAGAAGGTCGCTGATGAGTTTCGACAGACGCAACAGAAGCTAATAACAAAGTGAATATCTGAGTAAATATATAGTGTTCATAATATAAAACACATTAACAATAGATATGTACAGTTGACAAAGAGGATCGATCAACGCAGGTTATATCTTTGAAATATCCGTGCGGAATTAAGACTTTCACAATTTGATTACATTAATTTTGTTTTGGTTCATAATCTCGTTTGGTTAGTAACAAAGCACCGTAACACGGCACGATCCTCATCCTACAACTTATAAAAATAACACTTCTCTTATTGCGGTAGCTTCAACTCGGATTGACTTCAAATATCGTCCCTATCTGGGCTGTTTGTAGAATTTTTGGTAAGAGTTGGGTTGATCAACTTTGATTTGTGACATCAAAGTAGCCTATTCTTGATCGAGTTGTATTCCGAGGACAATACTGGTTGTAGCTTACCACCATCAACATCTAACAAGTATAAATTTTTCGTTTGCGTTCACGATTTTTGTTTGAGTGTTTAAAATGTAGCGTGGTGAAAGCTCGATGATGTGGTTTGTTTTAGTAAAAAAATATTTGGTACAATAAAGCTATGAGTTAGTATAGGCCGCAACCAAAGCAGACATCACACACTTGTCCTGGAAAAGAAAATAATTTATTTTAAATCATTATTGTTTGCCAACAAATTTTTAAAACGACTGCCCATAAACGAAATTTTGGTCACTGTTACCTTGAACCATGTTTATACTAATTATTCTCACATAGTTTTAGTAATGATTTTCAAAGCTCTATCTCCATGGAGGCAACCAGTGTTGCTGCCACTCATCAAAACTCAGATAGACTCGTTTGCCACTCGCTCATTACAGATGCTGAATAAAATTTAAAAAAAAAAACTACAGGGTGGCAACGGTTGCTTGTCACTAAAATAAATCTTCATAATGAAACAACAAACTCGAACCGCTCATCTTTGTCTTTTATGACCAGCCGTAGACGTTTCTTAAACGCTTTGCAACTGTCACGCACAATTTTTTGAAGCATATTGTCCCAAATATGGATCAACAGTTTCTTGAAAAATTCAAACGTGTGCCCTTTTGTGCTTCCAATATTACTGAGTATATATGCTCTTGCAAATAGATCCGAAGGATTGACATCTGACGATCTATCTGGTGGTCATTGTTGTGAAATGGAGCAAATTTCAACGTAACCACTCCTGTGCTCCTTTTGATTGATGAGAAGCGGCAGAATCCCGTTGAAAACTGTAACTTGTGTCTTGTTAATTTGTAAAACCAGTGATTCTTCAAACCATGTTTGAAATGCCCGCATAACGAAAAACAATTTGCTATATAGTCAAAACTATATTTCCAATGTAATATCGTTTCAAGTCATTGTTTACAATTGTTACTTTCCACCTTTTGACTAGAATTGACCATGGAGTTTAGCTGAGGCTTAGTGCAAGTCTGGACACTAACGTTCTATTTTGAACAAAAATTTTAATATAGAAATGGAAATGGCATCGAAAATTCTCATTTATTTTATTTTATTTAGAACAGCAGCAGATAACTTTTTCCCGAGGGCCTGATCGTTGAACGGTTTTGAGACGTATTTTTACTTATTATTTCAAAAAAAATATAGTGACTTATCTTTAGAGATACATGATCTGTTAGCCAATCAAGTCTTAAGGCCCAAGCGCAATGTGGACGGAAACGGACCGGCAACGACAAGTTTGACAATTGTCGCAAGTGACGTCAAAGTGTGCAATAGGACAATCGGAATTGACCTGGATCTAACCAATTTCCCCCTGCAACAAGCAAACTTACTCCTTATATCTTCCGCTGCCATTGCCGTTCAGGTCTTTAGCATTGGGGCATTGGGGTTGGTGAAATTAAGACATTAAATGTAAACGTAAACTTTCGTTTCTCAATAAATGATTTATTGTTTTTAAATTAAAATAAGCTTATCAATCATTTATAAATGTAGGTACTAATTATAATAAATTTTAAATAGGTTAAATAGGGGCATATTCGGATACCTTTTATTCTTTGATTTTTAATATTTTTTAATACTTAATACATCATAATTAGCGTTCATGAGGGTTAGCAATGTTGAATTGTTAATGCGATTTTTCGAAAATTACCCTTTGGACCTTTGTGTGTTTTGTTTAAATTAAGTCCTCATTCACGGATCAGTCTCTTTCCTGACACTGGAGTGCCAGTGAAATAGTGTACTGAAACGAGAAGCATTACCACAAAGAACAGACATCCAAGCTGGAGTCCGCTTCGTGTGTAAATTTCTGTAAAGGCTATTTTTAAATAACAGCTCCTTTCCGTTAGTGTTGGTAAATCGTATATTGGTGGCGCCACTTGCCCGCCTTGAGATTTGATAATCTGTCAATTTTAGGTTGGTGAAACCTAGACTAGGCGGCGTTGTTCTTCCAGTCTGGATGTCTTTTCTCTGTGGCATTACCTCAATCTAGAAATAAAGCAAGAGATATTCATACTGGAGATTGTTTCTTTTATCACAGCCATTCAAGCTTGAATCTCAGCGTGTGTAACATTCCATCACCATCAATTGGAAAAAAGTCGCCTATAAACAATAAGTAAGTAGCAGCCGTCATCCCGTCAGTTAATATATAAGATTTGTTGCAGCGAAAAGGCGAGGCGCCCATCGAACAACCGCTTCGAGGCATCTTATTGTTCATGAAAACATCGTGTCAATATCGGGTGGCGTATGGCGAACGTTGGCATGATATTTTGACATACTACTGAGTGAACTGCGCTAGTGCTTACGTTTTTTAATTTGAAAATTTACGTAAAGTTATCGATTAATTTTGTTCTTGGTAAACGTCTGTCTGTCCTGTCGAGTTATTAGTACATGACACTGAAGAAGTCTGCACATTGTATGTAGACGAAATACGCGTATCTGTCAAGATAAGCAAAGGTAGTTGGAATTAAATGGAAAATACTAATTTTTCTTCTCATTTCTAGTCTGTCTGCGTTTTTATAATGAAATGGACTATAGCTAACCCATCGTTCCTAAAACACAAAATAAGCTCCTTCCGGTATAGTCGACAGGGCAGAGAAAAAATTAGTAGGTGTACATATTTAAGGGTTACAAAAAAAGTGCCCAGATTTGAGCTAAATAACATTTGCTCTTTTCCAAAACCAATTAAATTTTGTAAGGCAAAAATCATTAAAATATATGAAAAAAGACCACGATTTCAGGTTTTTGCAACGAGATGGCGTTGTAAGTTGTCAAATACCGTCAAGTCAGAGATTTTTATAGGAAATTCTATGCTCAATAAGTTTGTTAAAAACCACCAGATGATATGATCTACACAAAAAAAATTGCAGTTTATTTACATCATTGCACTGGAAATTATTTTTGGCTTATATTAAAAAATCGAAGATAGAACTAAGAGCAGCCGTACCGGTGCGCGACTAAACTGTACACTAAGGTTTTTTTTGCACGCGGGGGATACGTTCCACTTTTAGTATGGAACCGTGTAAAAAAAGACTAAATAGAGTTGATCAATTCACATGCTTATACATTTTATATTGCTTGGATTTTGTTTGTATGCATTACCTTTCCATGCAATGGTCAAAATACAGTTTTTAAAATTTTAAGTATTTACACCAAAAATTGTGAATTTTTTGAAAAACTGCCATATGATTACGTTTAGCCCAAAATGTAAAATGTGATTTGAATTAGGTCGATAGATTATAGCCGAAAACAACCCGTGTAAAAAAAAACCTAGTGTATTTGATCGCCCTCACCATCACTTCACTATCCGGCGCAAATAAAAGCGCTGGAAAATCTACAGGTTCCCCCGGGACACTCCAGAGGTGGCCAGAGCGGCCATTGTGGCTATTCTGACCATGCAAATGCAGTGCAGAGCCTTGTAAACAGTGCGTCAGCAGAGGATATCATTTAGTCTTTGGGTGACTTCAACCTCCCAAATTTGCGATGGCAGCTGAACGAAGAGTTAAATGGCTACATCCCTACGAACATTTCAACAGAACACGAGCAGTCTCTCATCGAAGCATTATTCGCTACCGGTCTTCGGCAAGTTAATCACTTCGAAAACATCAACAGTCGAATCCTTGACCTAGTTTTTGTCAGTCTGCCAGAACTTTTAGATCTAGTTGAGCCTCCTGCACCACTTTTACCAATTGGCAACCATCATGCGCCGTTCGTTTTACTATTCGACGTGGGTGACGTTATTCCGACCTCGCTCGATGACGTTGACAGTTTTGGCTACGATTTTAACAGGTGTGATTTCGATCAGTTGAGTATAGCGTTTGGAGAGGTTGATTGGAGCTTTCTCGCGAGGACCGTAACGATCGATGAAACATATGCAGCATTTTACGACGACCTTATTGAAATTTGCAGCATGTTTGTACCGTGCAAACGACGTGCGGTTAGCTCAACTTTCAACAAACCGTGGTGGACCTCTGAGTTGCGACATCTTCGCAACTTACTCAGGAAAGCACGCAAGCACTATTTCCTCTCGAACACTGAAGCCGACAAACCCATTTTAAGAGAAGTTGAGACAACATTCAAATCTGTATAGCAATCCACTCACGACGACTATTTATACGAGATTCAAGCAGGCATCAAACAGGAACCAACACGTTTCTGGGGTTTTGTTAGAAAACTGAGATCCTCTGCTAGCATCCCTTGCAACATAACATACGAGAGGCTCATGCTAGCTCTAACGCAGAAGCCGCTAACCTCTTCGCCGAATTCTTCGAGAATGTATTCAGTAAGTCGTGTCCTGTAACTCGTCATAATTGCTTCGCGCATATTCTTTCGCACAACATTAACTTTCCCGTTATCCAATTCTCCTCTGATGATGTGCTGAATGTCATTTTCAATCTCGACTCCAAGGGGGATCCGGTACAGACGGCATACCACCACTACTCCTGAAAAAGTGTGCTATGGGCCTCGCAGCCCCTGTCACGATTTTATTTAACCGATCGCTTAGCGAAAAAGCATTTCCTTCCGTTTGGAAGAATGCTTCTATCGTCCCCATCCATAAGTCAGGAAACGTCAACCGAGTCACAAACTATCGTGGTGTTTCCATACTGTTTTGTTTAAGCAAAGTTTTCGAAAAACTGATGCACAATGTCCTCTACACAGTAGCCGCACCATTAATTTCTGATTATCAATACGGCTTCATAAACCATCGCTCAACAACAACAAACTTGATGTGCTACGTTACCTTACTGTCACGAGAAATTGAATTGGGAAGGCAAGTGGACGCGGTGTATGTCGATTTTGCTAAAGCATTGGACACAGTTCTTCATATTTTGATCATTGACAAATTCAAACGCATCGGCTATCCTGACTGGCTAACGAAGTGGTTTTTTTCATATCTTTCTGGCCGCACTGCGCACGTAGTGGTCAATTCATCAAGATCTCGTCAACTCTACATCACGCTAGGAGTGCCCCAAGGCAGCTTATTTGGCCCGCTGTTATTTAACATCTTCGTTAACGTTAACATTGTTAATCTGGTGTAGCGACAATGGCATGCGTGTTAATAACGATAAATGCAAAGTTATATCCTTCACTCGCTCCAACAATCCCGCTCATCACCAGTACAGCATGGGGTCTGCGCATCTGGATCGTGTGGCTTCAATCTATGACCTGGGAGTTACCATCGATGCCAAGCTACAGTTCAATCATCATGTGGAAATCAAGACTGCTAAAGCCTTCTCAGTGTTAGTGCTAATCCGACGGCACGCCTCTGAGTTCAACGACATCTATGCTTTAAAATCTCTCAATTGCAGTTTGGTACGGAGCATCCCCGAATATGTGACCCCCGTTTGGTCTTCTTATTATGTGGCACCCATCGTTTCCATTGAACGTGTACAGAAGAAGTTCCTTAGTTTCACACTTCGGTCACTTCCTTGGAATGACCCGAACAATCTCCCTCCGTACTCGGACCGTTGCAAACTAATAAGTTAGGAACTACTGACTGTCAGGCGTGTTAAAATGCAGCGTCTGCTGGTTTTTGACATCGTAATCGGCATTATTGACTGCCCTGCGCTGCTTGAGCAGATTTCACTGGACGTTCCTCCTCGTCGACTTCGAAATTATCCGATGCTTGCTGTTCCTTTTCCACTAACTATGGGTATAATAATCCGTTAGATTCGTGCCTTCGCACTATTGGAAAAACACCAACATTTCGATGGAGTTGCCTGGAGTTCAGTTGAGTTTTATATCTGTTTTTCTGATGACCACGACCACCGACAAATCGACATGAACGAGCATAGAAGTTATCATGAAATTTCTGATCAAAGCAGTTCAGACTGGATCGAGTTTGATCTCTTATGGACGAATTATACTATTTGAGATCACATTTTTCTATTGACAGAGTTATCTGCCGTGAAACACATATCAGTCCCATATGGAAATCAGTCATCAAAGTTGTTATGGTGTTTTTCGTAGTACACTATGTTTCGCGTGATCTATGTATTTTTTTCCACCCTGTAATGTGAATTATGGTGTGTTCAATTCTTTTGTCTTGAGAAATTTTCTGCGACAAACAGGAGTGGGACTGATATGCGATTATTTTGTATGTACGATCGCAAAATAATCGCATATCAGTCCCAGTCTTTTCTTAGGTTAAATTAGATTGATACAACTTTATGATATTTGTTGCATTTTCAATGGTAGTAAGAAAGTTGTTGCTTGCTGTTGCTCAGTGAAGCTTTAACGAAACGTCATTTTGTATTGTTGCCTGCCATATTTTTCACATTTAAGAATTAAGAACATCTAAAACAAAAAGAGGGACGGCAAAAAATTCCACTAAGGATGTGTGTCTGCAGTTTCGCTTTCACTATAATGAGCGGAGGTTTACATGTAGCCAAATTTATAGATGAAATTCAAAATCGCTGCACTTAAATCGAACATTACAGATTTGCGATAAGAAAATGAATTTCAGATTGATATATGTACGATAACCTTGAAGCTTTTTTTGATAGAGATTTGTGACGTTCAAATCATGACTCGTGACCTTCTCTGGCTCAGCCCTCCCTCAATACGTCGAGTTGGGAAAACTTCGACTACCTGTGCGGTTGTTTGTACCTCGGGTCATGATCTGCCAAAAATGCAAGCAAATGGGACATACGACCTCCCACTACTGCAATAAGGCACGCTGCTCCAATTGCGGGGAGAAACACGAGGATGACAGCACACCAAAATGCGATTTGCTCTTTGCTCCTCTGTCAGATGGCGAGCCTGACTTTGACTTCGTTGAAGAGGGATCATCAATCAGTTTTCCGGAAGGTGCTTCACGAAAGCGAAGACGCGTTCGCCCACGGAAAGTTGCTGAGCAGGAGTCCAAAACCAGGAAAGGTGGAAAAAATTTCAAGGAAAGATTAAAAAATGGAAATCCTAGTCCTCCTGGTTTCCGCAGTACTAACTACTCCCAGGACTTTCCATCTCTCCCGGGGACATCAAAAACCCCTGATGCCCCGATTTTAAGAACAGAAGCCCCCTCCTCGAGTGGGCTGTTCTCATTTGATGACATTGCCTAAGGTATTTTCAAGTACCTCGAAATTTCTGACCGTCTCAAAAGCATTGTTTTGACAATGCTTCCCTCAGTGAAAACTTTTTTGAAGCAATTGACAATCCAGTTGCCCCTCCTTGCAGCAAGCATTTCCTTTCATGGATAATTTTCCAACAGAGGTCGGGGATTTGATTACTGTTTTGAAGTGGAATTGTCGAAGTTTGAATCCTAAATTCGCATTGGAATTGGAATCATTCAAATTTTTGGCTCACAATACCGGTTGTGATGCATTCGCTCTTTGTGAAACATGGCTCTCTTCCGACATCGATCTTCCGTTTCATGATTTCAATATTATTCGTCTTGATCGTGAGGATTCACGTGGAGGAGGAGTACTTTTGGGGATCAAAAAGTGCTACTCCTTCTATAGAGTGAATTTCCCTCCTCCAGGTGTTGAAGTTGTCGCATATCAGGCTGTTATTAAAAATAAAAGCCTTTGAATTGCTTTTGTGTATATTCCTTCAAGAGCCTCAATTAACCTAAAACAACTTTCAGATATTTGTTCGGTTCTTCCTGCTCCGCGGTTGAGAACTGTACGATGACAACCGGTCTTCCCTGATATATGACCTCTGTGACAACTTCAATATGACAGTACTTAACAATGGAGAAGTAACACGTTTGGCTGGTCCATCCTCAGTTGGCAGTAGATTAGACCTCACACTTTGTTCGAATTCATTATCATTGGATTGCACATGGAATGTGATTCAAGATCCCGACGGTAGTGATCACTTGCCCATACAAGTTTCGCCACCAAGTTCAATCCATCGGCGAAACAAAAACGCCTAAGCAGCGCTAAATTGTAATTTGTTTATCAATTGAGATTGAGAACATGTAAGCAGCACATCAAAAGCCATTCGTGCGTTTTATGCGTTCTATACGGCTCTATGTATAAAATTCATTAAAGTTCGAACAGAGATTATAGAACTTTGAAAACATTACAAATATATTGTATGATCCTTGGATTTGGATACCTTATCCTACTGATTTGTATAAGCTACATAACAATCAAATCATCAAATGATTGATAGAAATATTTCCAAAGTCCTTGTTTATCTTTTCGCTTAAGATTTTTCTATTGTAACACTGCTTCAACAGTAACCTAAAAGGACTTATTTATGGACAGCGTATTACTAATCTATTTAACTAAATAAATAAAAGAAATCACGCCTTCAATTGAACCTTACGTCATTAAGAAGATGGCAGATTCTGACGAAGTGTATTTGGGGGTTCTCGGGTTGTTCATACATTGGTAGTTCTTTCACAGGTTTGGTTCCCAGTTTATAAGAAAAAACAAAGCTTGGTATAGCTGGCGTGAAGGCACAGACAAATCATTTTTGTTTTACCGAAAGCGTGATTTCTCTGTTAAGATATAAACTCAAAGGTAACATAAATCAATCGGAAATATCGAATATGACTGACTCAGGTGGTGCCGGCTCCGGGGCTGCTTGGCTTGGGTTCTTTTGTACTTTGAAGCAGAGTGTAATCCAGTTTTTACTCTCTGTTCTGGAGGTTTTGCTGCTGGAAATAAGTAAATTTAATGTTTAGGATAGATTGTTGTGTAAATAACGGTTGCTGGAAATGGAATGGTGAAATTTTTAATCACAAATATTTTATTTCACAGTTTTTATTTTATATTAGATGCAAAGTGAAAAATGAATACTAAGTGGAATCAAATTAAACGCAAAGTGAGTAATTTATTCACCAATAAGTTTGCAATTCTAATATTTTCTAATATAAGTTATTGGTTATAGATATGGAAACATGACTTTAAAAAAATTGAATGGTGCCCAAATTTTGATGGAATTAATTTGAAACTGCATTGACTGATGACTCCCTCAATGTTCAAACGGAACCTACCGATTTGATTCAACTACATTTGGTGCTTCTGTTTCCGGAGCAGTTCCATAGGCAGCTGAAAACATTGATTGCCTGCGACCCGGCCAATCGTGGTGCCCCCTAATAGACAGATATACGCTTAAACTTTTCATCAGTGCTATTCGTACCTAAAATCATATGAGAAAGATAATATTCAATATTAAAGATAAATCCTAACAATCCAAAGTATATCTCAATGCAAAGGTAAGAATCATTAACAAAAGTATTACAGGACGAAGAAATTTGCTAATCAGTGATAATTGAATTTAAGATTAGTAGTAGTAACGATCTTACCTCTCCATTCAAGAAACAGTACAGCAGAGCGATGAACAATCCTTGGAACGATGTTAGGAAGTGCGTTACGTACGACCAAAGTGCAAACTCAAGCGCTGTTCGATCCAACGGTGCCTCAGTCATGTTAAGTAAATTGGTTATTCCTAATAATGGCACTAGAACGACCGCCGCTCGCACTGCTTTTCGAACCTGTTCTACATCACTTGTATGGCTTTGACGCAACTTTACAATTAACACCCTAATGATATTGAGTAAAAATATAAAATTTAACTGTAAAAAAAGAACAAAAGTTTCAGGATTAGCTACATTTTTATAGCCATTCAAAATAAGTTTTACTAACCAGAACTACAGCTAATCTTGGACCCTCTAGAATCCAGTAATAAGGCGTTAGGTTGTATCCCCACCAGCACCTTTTATTCCGAAGTACATAGAGAAATTAAAATTAAACATTATCATTTATATGTGCTGTTTTTGAGCCGAGAAATTTGATGGGAGTGATAATGATATAAACAGGAACATGAGCATAAAATAATTTATCTATATTGTTATTACTCAACTAATTGTTAAAATCTACCGTTTCCTATCACGACTGAAAGCAGAAACAGGAAAATCAATATTTTATGTAGCGATTACAACTCCATTTGAAGAATTAAAAAAGAAAAACGAACAAAAACTACCAATGTCTTCATGAAACAGAAGTTCTGAATTTTTGTCACTGTCATGCATAAAGGGTGTTCCGATCAAAATTTGGTCAAACAGTAATGTGTGTAAGCCGATCAAAGTTCTTATTACTAAGTCAAATTCGTTTTTTTTCAAGTTCAGTTAATACAGAATACAGGAGAAATACTCAGCTAAGCTTCCTTTTTACCGAATGCGAGTTGCCGGGTCTTTCGTATAACACTTGCCATAAGATTTTGTACAGTCTCCTTGTCCACTTAATTCGCTGCAGAACACCAGTTTGCCTTGAACTGTTTCTCGCTCACAACAGCTTTTTGAGTCTTCTTAAGGTTCCGCTTGACGAATGCCCAATATTGTTCGATTGGGCGGAGCTCTGGCGTGTTGGGAGAATTCTTGTCCTTGGGCACCATTTGAATGTTGTTGGCAGCATACCACTCCATGGCCTTTTTCCGTAATGGCAAGATGTTAGGTAAGGAAAGGCAGGAAAGGCAGTAGACGTTTTTGTAGGCACTCGCTCAAATAAATTTCCTGGTTGACGCTTCCGGTCACGATATAAACGTTGCTCTTAAGGTCACAGGTACAGATGGCCTGCCACACCAGATATTTCTTCATGAACTTTTACAGTTCAATGTACTTGAAAATATCTGCCACCTAATATTCCCGTCCGGTTGCCGATAAAATTCCTGTCCAGGAAGCTGTTTAAAGTCTGCCGAAAGTTTCATCATCCTGTACCACGCAATCAAACTTCGTCAGCATCGTCATGTACAACTTTCGCGATCTTGCTTTGGCCGACGTGTTTTGTTTATCGTCGTGATTTGGACCACTTTCTTGTAAGCCGTCAGTCCAGCTCGTTTTTTTGTTCTATCTACGGTTGAAGGTGTCTCTCCCAGCTTCTTTCCTATATCTCGAACGGAGAGGTTGGGGTTCCGCTCTAAACAGTGGGCAACTCTGGTTGTCGTTGCTGTGGCCTCCGGCTTTGGATTTCCCTCCGATACAAATTTCTTGGCTGTCGATAAACGTTCACCAAACACTTTTAATACGTTGGTAACAGTTAATTTAGCCACATTCAACAATTTCGCAAACTTGGCATGAGAGCAGTTTGGCTTTTCGCCATACACGTGCAAAATTTTCTTGCGTTGCTTCTCTTCCTTCGACGACATTTTGATAACTGAAGTTCTATTCTCAAAATTAAGAGACATGATGCTACACGCACACATCTTCAAAATGAAGGGTGAGCAATATTCTTGTATGCACGATGAAAGGAAATGCATCAAGTTTAAGTCGACAAAATTTTGATCGAACCACCCTTTAATATAATATTTGTGCCCAATTCAATGTGAAATTTCGGTTAAATGAAATTAAAATATGTTTGCGTCTACCAATCCTTTTTCTCAATGATGTAGATTGACTACAACAAATTTTTCGGAATGACTCAGGGGGTAAGTCACTCGACTACCTTGTGTTACCACCGTAAAAACACAATCCGCCTCACTTCAAAGACACTCGCCACGACATGAAAGATAAATTCATATCTGGCCCCACTTACACGAATCGATTGTTTGTTTTTGTTTCCCTCTCGCTTACACAAATGTAATTCAGACGATGCATATGTGAGCATGTATTAAACGTCTAAACCGTGCATGGTTGCCAATAAGCAGAAATTTTCGATTGTAGTTTGTGAAAACACAAAAACACCTTCTGCCATCCCAGAAACACATTCGTACACGATCAACACAAACACAACGTGGCATAGTTACTCACCCCCTGGAATGACTTCTCCTCTAACTTTATTTACCAATTCCAAACGTTTTTCGAAACTGTCACAGGCGGCACGTACTGATTCCATGGGCATATCCTCCTTAGCCTTCTGGATATCTACCTTTATCTGGTCCAAATCAGAGATTTTGTAGTCCTTTAGTTTGTATAGCAAAATTCAATGGATTCAGATCCGGAGAGCTGGGAGGCCATTCATTCTAGTTTACCTCGCTTGCAAGTTGCGCCCCAAATCATCACTGCACTTTGAAATCGGCACCATAGATTGTTAGTTCACAACTTGCACTCCCCCAATTCAAAATTCAACCATAAAAATCATGAATTCATAAGGCAATAATGGTTTTCATATTGTATACGGTTCTGTCAGATCTTCTGAATAATTATTCATGATCGTTTAATGAACAACATCTGGGTAGTTTGTGGTTTTTATTTTGAAGGAATGTTCATATTCACCATACTTCTTTATCAAGATTATAACAGGCACTTGTTTTTGCCTGTAGTCTTTTTCTTGTTCTATTAAGAACCTTCAGCAGACTTTTTAATTGAGTTTCTTGAACACTTCCGAGCAATCTTCTTTTTACAACTTCTTCTTATTTGGAAGTTCTTTCTGAACTTTTTGAGAACATTCGCCCATATTTTAACTATTAATTATGAGGTCATTCGGTCTATCAATCCTTC
Organism: Aedes japonicus; assembly: GCA_034211315.2. Taxonomy (NCBI): domain Eukaryota; kingdom Metazoa; phylum Arthropoda; class Insecta; order Diptera; family Culicidae; genus Aedes; species Aedes japonicus. The sequence goes on along the minus strand of JASCZW010000172.1, from coordinate 73,854 downwards.
AGTACGTATGTATTTAAGTTTGGAATGCAGTATCATAACAGTGAAAGAAAACAGAGTATTTTTTCACGTTTATCTATTTACTTAATTCTTATAAACACTGGAGTTCAAACGCAAATAGTTAAATAACAATCTTCTTAGATTTTCCTGTGAACAGCATTTTGAACTTCCGATGGATTTCTCTTTATCTTTTTTAAAAAACTGTTTTATAAATTTGGTTACGTGGCCTTTAAATCGTTTCAAAACTACTTTTAGATCCGTGTTATCAGTTCTTTTCTTCGGGAGTTTCGAATGGAATAGGTCAATCTATCTATGAAAAGTCTCGAATTTGTATTTTCACTAACTCCATGTACAGACATATAGATCTAGCACACTTTGATTTCACACATTGAGAGTGTGTTCGTGTGAGTTCATTATGAGGGGCGCATTATTAAGCTTGGGACCGAGCTTGGGACCGATGTGCTAGTACTGACTGAGCCAAAAAAAAAATCGTTTTTGTATGGGACCTACTGATCTTAGAGTTAGTCTATGGTAATATCAAGGGTGGGATGGTCAAGAAGAATTTTTTTTGGCTCTGGAAGTATCAGCGGAAGCCCTTAATATGATCTCTTCAATATGTTTATCAATAATGTTGGCGGATCTTGAGTACAGGTTTAATCCGCACTAAAATCATAGACTAACTCTAAGACCAGTAGGTCCCGAACAAAATCGTTTTTTGTGGCTCAGTCAGTACTAGCACATCGGTCCCAAGCTCGGTCCCAAGGTTAATAATGCGCCCCTAATAATGAACTCACACGAACACACTCTCAAATATTCTGTCAAAATAACACAGCAAATCAAAACAAAGGCGCAAATATGCAAGGTGCTGGCTTCAAGGTGTACTTCGGACCAAGGGGCTCTACAACAGTGAGCGAATTTCAAATCGCTAGTTACATATTGATTGTTGCTGAAATGGTTATATCTGATGAAGTAGTGAAATCACTACGACCTGTACAAAAGGTGTCGAGAATCTGTACTGTAGTCAGGCAGAAGGACGAAATTAGAGGACATATTGATTTATTTTATTTTATTTTGCGTTAATAATTTCAGAAATAATTATCACTTTCACTCACATAATTAGTATTATTGTCAATAATTCTACTCCGTGTTATCAAGTCCATACGAGAATAGTAGCGGCTGGATAGTAATGAAGAAAATGGATAGTTTTTAGCTCACGAAGTACCAGCATATCAATCGCAAGCTTAATGATTCGCACCTAATAACGTAACTCACACGAACACACCCTCAACCATTCTGTCAAAATAACACAGCAAATCAAAACAGAAACCAAGATTCTAGTAATGAAAATCGCGAGGTGTACTTAGGACCAAGGGGTTCTCAAGCAGTGAGTGAATTTTAAATCACCAGTTTCCTATTGAATATTGGCTTAATTTACCATCTTAGTGGGCTTCGATGAGATCTTGTTTGCTAACGAGCTGTCGATCTATGAGTGGAGAAGGTCCATTATTTATGTCACGCAGTCAAGCATGGGAAAAATCGGGAAATTTGGGCAAACGTGACAATCCATACAAAAAAAAAAAATTAAGGGCTATACAGAAAACGTGCCTAGGAGGGGTGGTTATAAAAAAATCTCTTTTTGGGTGACTTAATTTATGGACGTTTCCTTGTGCTTCAGTACTAGAATCTTTGCTTTTGTGTAGAATAGCTGTGTTAATTTGACAGAATATTTTAGAGGTTCTTCTATGTGAGTTATGTTTTAGGGGCGATTCATTCAGCTAAGGGCCGAGCTTTGAATAGATGTGCTGGTACTTCCTGAGCCAAAAACTATATCCATTTTCTTCATGACTAAGGCCTGTACTCGAAAAACAAATGCACAAGACAAAAGTGTTTGCCAAAAATTTATTTTTAAGTCGGATTTTCTTGAAACTTTCAGGAATGACCTAATACATATGGATTATGTTTCGGCATAATTACCTATTCAATTTCCTTTCCATCGCTGAAAGCCCGCACCTTTCCCTTAAGACCTCTCAATACATTTTGTTATGGTGAAGCCGACCTTTTGGTAAGTTTCACCCATTCTTTCTTCAGCTCCAGCTCGTTCTTAAACCCTTGGACGATTTTCGAACTTTGGCCTTCATTATGGACCAAAAGCTTTCCACCGGACGAATCTCTGGTGAATTTGGGGGTTGGCGGGTTTTGGTGTAAACACAACGTTATTGTCTTTGTACCAACGTCGATCGCGCATAATGACATGATTCCAGGTCCGGCCAAAATAATGTCTCGCCTCCGTGGGACCGCAGGAAGGGCAACAGACGCTTCTGGAGGCACTCTGTGCGGTAAATTTCACTGTTGATGGTACCCGTTGTGATGTACGGTTTACTCAGTTTTAAGCATATGACCTGCCAGAGCAAGAATTTTTTGGCGAATTTGTCCACTTTCTTATTCCTTATGTCTTCCGGAATATCAAACCGTGTTTGGCAACGTAGAATTCCAGCCCCGGTATCTACTTTGTGTCTGCCTTGATGTAGGTTTCGTCTTCCATAACCACATACATCGGTTTCGTTAACCACTCTCGATACAGCTTCCTTGCGCGGGATTTAACCACCGTGTTTTTTTTATCACACCGCACAGTGATTCCAAGGCGGAAAAAAGTCGAAAAATCAACTTCCTCATTTTACAATGAATATATTTTTCTAATTTTGTACACTATTTGAAGTTTCTTTTTCCAAAATTTTATGAAGATTGGATAAACATTGTGCTCTCTACAATTTTTCAAAGTATGGTTCCTACACAGTCGTGGTTTTTTACTCCCATATAAAATGTATGGAGAATCGGAAAAAAACTTCAACTAAGTTTTCAAATGTGAGCACACATGCGCACATACACCACAATAGGCTTATTTTAAAAGTTTTGTTACCAGCTTTCCGAAAATTTGGGTTTCATCTTGCGCAAACTTGCGCAAATCCGGTTCTGGGAGGCAAGAATTCTGGAATGTCTGTTAAACCCTTGAAATTGGTAAATACATAGATCTCATACTAAGTGACTACGGTCGTCTTACCCTCTCTTACAAGGAAGTTAAATCTTGGAAATCTGACTTTTAATCCAAAGCCTGGAAGACCGACTGTTATATACAACGACCTCAACTCAATGAACTGAATGTATGTGTGTATGTGTGTAGGTATTGTATGTGTGTTACGAAACTTTTAATTCAGTTTCCCAAGCAACTACTGAACCGATTTGAATGAAACAACCACTAAATGAAAGGTACTATAGTCCTATATGTTGCCTTTGAATTTCTGGAAACGGTTTACTAGTTCCGGAGAGTCTCCCGGCGAAGTAGCTAATTCTAATTCGGCCTAAAATCAAAACTCATCATTCGGCACCTCAAATTACATAAGAATTGAAAAATAAATCCTATGGTCATGATATCAAATGTCCAGAACTACATTGACCTTATCCGGGTTGATGTTCCGGCTACTCCCAGGAAAGTGGCCAGTTTCAGATTTGGATCAAAACCCATCATGTGACGCATCAAATAACATGAGAACTCAAAAATAAGTGCAATGGTGATGATATCAAGTTTCCAGAACAATCATTACTACATCCGGGTTCTTATTCCTAGTACTCACAGGAAAGTGTTAAAATGGTCAGATCTCACGAAAGGTGTATAAATTTAAGTGTTTTTTTCAAATAAATTTATATGCAATGTGAGAACGAATTCATTGTAGTAACCAACTCGTGATTTCGACTAGATACTGCATGGTCCTCCGAATCATCCGGAATATGCGGAATATTTGAAGACTTTCGATCTACCTTTTGAAGACTATCGAAAACATCTATTGCTTAGAAAACCGATTGCTTATGCAATGCCCGGGGTTTTTAAAGAAAAACGATACTGCATCCTGACTCCTTGGAAAGATGCACTGTCACTTCAAATTTTCAAACTGATAAATTTCAGTTACTGTTTACGATTAATACGTTAAATTTCTTTCACCATGTTTGCTGCGCCGTAGAAAGCATGCGGATGCAGTTTTGTTATTGTTCATTGAGGAATCCAACTTGAAAAAAGAAGAAGACACCGAGTGGTGATAAATCTGATAGCACCCATGTTAAAGTATAGGACGAAACTTTTAAAATGCTTCTATAAAATTCAAATGAAATTCTAATTAAAAACGGTTTGTTGCATGATGTAAGAAAAATCCAAACAGCACAAAAAATGCATCTTTTAAATTTTATATATCACTCGGTACTACGGGCCTCGGAGCTTTTTCAAGCGATCTGTCTACCCTTTTTTTTTGTAAAAAAAAATTAAAAAAATGATCATGCCTATTGGGATAAATCATAACAATCATTAACATGACTTAACGTTAAATCTTCTGAATTTCCTTAATTGAATTTTACATGAATTAATAATTGAATTGTAGTCAACTTTAAAACAATAAGAACAGGACATATCTAAAATTTATTTAAATAATAAGACTTATTTTCATATAAACGTGAATTCATAAAACTGTAACTCATTTTTTTAATAAACTTTCATTATAAAAGAAAATGAAAATCTGTCAGAACTTATAATTCTTTGAAAAATCTATATTTTCTTAATACCGTTATTTGGACCACCCTATTTTAAAATGGAACACCCTAATGACAAAATGAAAATTTCGAGTCATATATTTTTCGAAAAGGGACAAACCTTTCTATTTTTGCAGAAGTCTAAGATCCACTTCATTTTTTTGGTTTCGAATTGCTGAATTATCTTATTTGGTTTCGAATGTTCCGGAACTTCCGGAAGACCATAACACGCTCAAAAAGAGATGCACATTGTTCTTCACATCGCTTTGCTTCTTACATTTTACGTACAAACGGTTTTAAAAAGAACCGTAATGCTTTAGGACGAGACTAACGAATTTACCATATCATCGGATGTTCCGGATACTCCAGGAGGCCTTAAAATGGCCAGATCTTGGAAGTATGGCCTAAAACGACAATTTAGATAACATATTTGAAATCAACGGCACAAAATTTACTTGCAAGCACATAACTTAGCCATGGAATTTCCATTTTACGACTTTTTTCCGCCTTTTGTATGGAATGGAATCACTGTGCACCGGTTTGGTGCCTTGCGGACCTTGAATACACGAAACCCAGCTCGTTTCATGGATTGCTGAATGAACCAGGCGGAACACTTTGCCTTCAGAGCCGAGTCGCGAATCGAAAGGTTCGGATTACACTTGAAATAATCCAACACCTTCCGGGCCTTCACAGGGTCAACTGTCTTCGATTTTCTTCCAATTCCAGCCCACCGCTCGGTGGTCTGGGACTCCTTAAACGATTTTACCACCCCGAGTATGGGTGATTTCCAGTTGTCTTCCTATCCATCCATGGTCGCAGTCGGATTTTCCATGAAAAATCCGCGCAAAATTCTCCGGCGATTCTCTTCTTGTTTCGATGACATCTCGATTACCACTGAACCGATTATTATGAAATTTTGCACATGTAAACAATTCACTACAAATTTATACCCAGATTTTCATCAATTTTTACCCACGGACAAAAAAGTTACACACGGATAAAAATGGTGCATTTTTTTCGAAGACATGCCTTATCTAACCACTGATGTTATATCAATTTGTATGCATTGACGAACAAGGCTTATTTTCCAATATATTTGTATTACTTGCAATATCAATAAATTGTTTTTTTTTCGAATTTTTACATTATTTATACCAAACTTAATTGAAAACTACATAATTTTAGGGGAAGACGTACCTTGTGACAATTTTTTCGAGTATTGCAGGTTGGAACTGGTTCCAACCTAGGATCAATACGGAATTCGCTATTAAAAACGTAAGGCTGAAAATTTCCGCCGTTAGCAAGTTGAGTGTGACATATTCAATTCATCTTGTTTAGAACGCTGATTTACAACTGCTAATCCTACGGGTTTAAACCATTGCAATGCTACATTTGATAAACAAAAAATAAAACAAACCGTAATGGACAGTGATAAATGAGATACCGTGCAGCAGTGATGTTGATGATTTTGCGGTGGAATGATGATGAAGATGACGTGGTTTATGATCTGGTAGGTACACTACCGTTTCCGTTGCTCTTCTACTCACTTCTGCTGGCCTACGTATTGTGCAGTGGTCACAGCCCAAATAGCGGTCAGTGCCACCGGGCCTCCCCATCCGAGCATTGCGTATAGCGTGTGTGGGAAGCGTCCCTGGAATACCGTGACGGTAACCACGTTATGTAAATATAATCCTTCTATGAACATCCACATGAACATACACGTTCTGGCGTACTCCAACAGTATATATGAGGCCTCGCAAAGGTAAGGCTGCAAGTCGAAAAAGATGAAATAAAAAAAAATGAGCATGCTTTTACGATAGTGCACATTCTGGACAGAATTGTTTACATATGTTTAGGGTATGATGCGTGAATAAATTTGCATTGAATGGATGGCACCGATGATGGAACGACGACACTGTAACTATTCTTTGGTCTGAAGAGTTTGACATTTAGTAAAAGCATATCTCGTATGCATCGGAGCAGCAAATTTTCTAAATTTTTTTTTCGATGGTTTCAATTGCTTGAAAGTAAATTACTAGAAAATGTATGGGATTTTAAGAACTCAATTTAATTTTTCCAAATCGAACTTCAAATTGAACTTACAATACTTTAACTAAAATGACGGAGTTCCTACAATATTGCGCTTGAAATAAAAATCTGGATGGTAAAGAATTTAACGATTTTCTAATTTTCCTTACACTCTCGCGTCACTTTACTCAATTTTTGAGTACAATTGTATGCTATCTCTTTTTCTCTCACGGAAATGTTACTCAATTTTCGTTAAAAAGTGGATCAACTCAATTTTTGAGTAGATCTACTTTTTACGAAAATTGAGTAACATTTTCGTGAGAGAAAAAGAGATAGCATACAATTGTACTCAAAAATTGAGTAAAGTGACGCGGGAGTGTATATCATAAATAAGGCAAGTCACGAAAATACCCGAAAAGGTATTTGATGGGAGATGAACCGACGCGATGCTAAAAATCACGATTTGCGGAGTACTACCATTGACGGAGCGACCAATCAGCAGATGAGTGACTCCGCTTTTTATGGAACTCTTTGTTTACTTTTTCTTTCGTTCATCACTATACCGGTTTTACGTTTTTAATTGCATATTTGCATAATATTGTAGCCAGTACCAAAGTCTTTCGATCTGAACTAAGCAGCCCGTGGAACATTTTATAATGTTGTTGTGATTATCGAAACAGAGTGAAAGAGGAGATGATCTCTCATCACTACTGCCGACTTTATGATTTTTTTTTCTTGAAATGGCGGAGAATTACGTTGGTTGAAGATAGTTATGTCCTCGGAACAATTACTGGTGTAATTATATTTCAAGCTAATTTTGTGTTATTTTAATTCAACGTGCAATAAATTTTGAACGATTTGTATTTTTTTTAAATAGAGCTTGAATTTCAAACTAAAGCGTATCGAAGATTTTTGGTGGAATATTCCATCATCCTGTGTTATGCAGCTTTCTTTGAAAAGTAAAAAAAACTGATATACTCAACATCAGGCAGCGAATTGCATTGCTACATATGGGATTTATGGCGCAGCTTACCGTGTTATCTATACCATGCCGAGAGTTTTCGTTGCCGTATCCTTTGCTACCTCTTCGGATAATTGCTTGGTCGATGTACAACGTTAATCTAATTATCACTTGTATTACCATGGCCACGAAAAGATTTTTGTGAATCCGTGTTCTGTTGTTGCGCAAACTTCTGAAATAAACGGCAAGTGAAAGGAAAATCCTATGTAAACTGTCGCTACCCTTACATGTGATTAGTCAGCAATGATATGTGAGCTTTGATTCTCGTAAATGGACTATGATTGAAATTGTACACACTTGTGAGCATACCTATGATGAGTATGAGATTGTTCAATACACTGAATTGATTGGAATGTAGTAATGATTTGTATTATTTCGTCAATAGTTTGGAGTTGAAAAACCTACCGAAACCTGCAGAATATCACCAACGATATAATAAGCGCTGTTAATGAAAGACTGAATCCGACAATTTCTAGTGTCCGGGTCCGCTCGGCAATAACTATTTTAATCTGCGTTAAATAATGATGTAACATAAACAAATGTCAGTGGTTGGATCTATTGCTCGTAAAATAATTGTCTAAAACATACATCTGCTTCATCATTGCTACCTCCCGCGTAAAGTTTCCTGAACAGTTGAACAACTTCGGGACTGTAGCATGGTGTGTAGTTAGTCCACCCAAGTGAGTTGAGCGTGCCACCTGGTTTACCTTCCCATCGTCCTTCGGCGCTGCATCTTCTTTCGGCAAACTCTGGAAGCAACAGTTGGATGAAAGAAAAGCAGCTGGATAAATTCAACTAGTCGATATGTTAGTTCAGTTAGGTAAAGGAACAGCAAAAATATCAGCAAATCAGTAACCGATCGAAAAAACTAAATCACCTAGAAGATTGTTTATTTAAATATTCGCTAAATCATTTAATCTAATAAGTAGTTGTTGCTCCGTGATTCCAAAACCGAAAACTTCCACATCCAGTGAATGGAGGTTGGGATAAGTTTGCTAATCACAATGTACACGTTTTGAGAGTTCAAACTTTATAGAGTCAATAACGGTGCCGAAGTTTGTCACATCCGTTTACAGAGACTGAGAAATCATCTACATCTGGATTCCGTTAAATATTTAGTCACAATGACTAATTTTAATTTGAGTGTCGATTTAAACCAACAGCAAGGAGGCTATTGGGGCCACGAACTAAGTGTGATAGTGGTGTCTGTTATTACACGCAAAAAAGCCGCAGTAGAAACTACCATTTCGAGGGTTAAATTAAGCGCAATCACCAACAATTTTCAGCTGACTATAAATGCGTTTGATTTTACCATGCCTGCGATTAGATCAACCATGTTGCGGTTGATATCAATATGAGGTCTGTCAAATATACCACAAACGTTGAAGGTTTAACTATAAAGGTAGTAAATATTACTGAAATTTCATGGTAGTTTTAAGGATAGGCATAGTCGCGTGAAATGGTAGTTTTTACTACAATATTTTCTCCTGTGTAGTAAAACATACACACTCAGATTATTTACAGAAATCTGTAAAGTTTTACCGAATTCTCAACAGCTGAACGTTCGGTAAACCGATTTTACGGATTTCGGTAAAATTTTACCGAAATCCGGTAAATCCTTTACAGATATCTGTAAAATTTCACCAAAATCCGTAAAATTGGATTACCGAACGTTCAGTTGTTGAGAATTTGGTAAAACTTTACAGATTTCTGTAAAACAATCTAAGTGCATTGTAACGGTGGTCTTTCATTCACAATAAAAGTTAATTTTTAATAATGCTTGAGAGCCGGTATGGACAGATTTATACCAAAAGTAAGGATGCCGTTGAGACTCGCAAAGTGTAATCCAGGTTTACTTGATCCGGAAGATGGTGGTACGGTGAGTTTTGTAAACCAATAGTATGGATCATAATTTATTACCTAATGAAAGCCTGTTCACGTTAAATTTCGGACACTATTCTTTTAGATTTTGAATTATTTCACGGATCGCTGAAACGTTTAACTTATATGACAGCTGAAACTATCCACTTTATTTAATGGTACAACATGTTTCCATTCTGATTACATTTAGTAAAATGGCGTCGAATCTAGTGGAAGTGCGTAAACGCATTTTGTTCGAACGACAGCAAAATCCACAATATATCGGTACGCGATCTTGCCAAGGGACTAAAACTACCGTAAAGTACCATGTTTTGTGTTTGCAAATCGTTTTACCAGCGCTTGACTGTAGTTCGGAAGGTTGGAAGTGGAACAAATCGAGAAAATGGACAAGAAGTTGGTAGCCATTATTGAGAAAAATCCCAATATTTCTGTGCGGAACGTGGCTTGCAAAGTTGGGGAATCAAAATCATACGTATAAAAAGTTAAGCAGCGACATGAACTGAAAGCGTACAAAGTGAAAAAGGGGCCCAACCAAGATGATAAACAAAATTTCACTACAAAAAGTCGTGCTAAGGAGCTTTACACAACTTTTTTGGCAAACATTTTCTTGCATCATAATGGACGACGAAACTTATGTACTCGAAGACTTCAAACAGATTCCGGGCCTAGATTTTTATACCGCAATGCAAAGGAACGCCGTTGCCGAGCATTTCCGAACAAAAAAGGTGTCCAGGTGTCCGTTAATCAGAAGCCACGACTCTTCAGGTATATTTTAGCCTGATTTGGCTACTTGGCACTATGCGTAATCCATCCTGGAATGGTATAAGGTACAAGAGGTGAAATACGTGCCAAAAACAGCCAATTCACTGTCTAGAACTTTGCCCAATAGATAAGTACTGGGCTCTATTTAAGCGGAAGCTCTTCGAAACTAAGAAGAAAGCAAATGGTACTGATGATTTCAAGAGAAGATGGTGAATCGTCACGGCAGGCGTTTCTGAGGATACCGTACGGAACCTCATGGCGGGTGTTCAAGAATTTAACAGAAAGAAGGATTAACATCTTAATCAACTTTCTTTATTGTAGATATAACTTTTTAACAATCGGTTTTGTTGAATTATGTGTAAATTTGTTTTGCTGCTATTATTTTGGTGTTCAAAATTTAACAGAAAAATGGACAGGCTTTAGTAATGATCTACACCACAAGCTCACCACACCCGTCGCACCATTATACCTCACGTGGAAGAAACTTAACTATTCTTTGTCCTGTTCATCGTCACAAGTACAGAAAAGCAGCAAAACGCCAACGTACACACTTAATTAGTTTTACCGGGCTCTGTTAAAAAATTATCGATTTCTCAACAGTCGAGCTCTCGGTGGTCACCTTGGTAATCAATTTCAACTACTTATTCCTCGGTAATGCATAACCTTTAGCGATGTCAAAAATTGATCTTCAAAATCAACTGAATAGCCGAATATGTTACGACACTTATATATTCAACGACTTTTAACAGGTTTTTTTTTGTAATTTACTACCGGCAAATCTGCAAAATTAGAGCGCAGTATCTGTTAATCAGATACCTAACGACATGGTAATTTATACCCACATTTATACCAAAATGTTTTCATTCATACTGCAGTTTGTTCGGCGGCGAAATACTTTCATTACACTCGTTGTTGAACGTTAACATTTATTTGCTTCAAAATTGTTCGAAAAGCTCCCTAATGTTAACATGTCACGGAACGAGGGCGGGCTTTTCGACGAAATAAATCGGTCAACTTGCTAGCAACATGAGTTTGTTGATTATTACATCCCGTTACCCTTGCATATAAGTTTTAACCTCTAAAGTTCCTGGAAAATGGGTTGGGGGGAAACAAAACAGAAGGCTTCCAGCCAGAAAACTGCATTGTAAAGTATCTTCTCAACTCAACATTAATGCCATTCCCCGTGATTTGAGACGCAACAAAGGCGTGCATTAACTTTCTTAGCTTCGTCACTCCCAACAACCTATATATATATATATATATATATATATATATATATATATATATATATATATATATATATATATATATATATATATATATATATATATATATATATATATATATATATATATATATATATATATATATATATATATATATATATGCTTTCTCACTAAGGAAAGCCTCCCGCACAATTCCATCGAACTTCCAACTCCAGATGTCTATGAAGATAGCATGAGTTCACAGCATCTTCTTAAGTAGACATCTAATCAACACTTCACTCCCATCTCATAAGGACCTGGTCAGGTGTTGTGCAAAGAGATCGATGGATGAGGAGCCTGCCAAACCCAAGGCAGCTCTTCTGGTGCTTCCATCGTCTCTACAACAGCCAACCCAGGATTATGTACGGTCGGAACATGCAATGCTATGTTATGCTATGCTATCTCTTTCTTAATTTGTCAAAATGTGACAAACATACTTCACCGATAAAAACCAGCCAAAAAACAAAGTAATACTTGGAGAAGATCTGAATTATTGAAATTCAAGATACATTGTCCATTGTTGAAAAAAATTAGTGAACTTTTGAAAACGGTCCGCTATCAGCTGTTCGCCTTCCGTTTGATGTCGAAACAGGAGAGTCATACAGGTTGACGCCCTTGATGTCAACTTTGCAAATGCACTCTGGATTCTATATCCAAAAGTTGAAATGGTGCCTGATTTGGCTACTGTTTTAGCCTGATTTGGCTACTTGGCACTATGCGTAACCCATACTGGAATGGTATAAGGTACAAGAGATGAAATACGTGCCAAAATCAGCCAATTCACTGTCCAGAACTTCGCCCAATAGAGAAGTACAAGGCTCTAGCTAAGCGGAAACTCTTCGAAACTAAGTAGAAAGCAAATGGTACCGATCAGCAAATGGTACCGAAGTGCAGATATAACTTTTTTATTGTGAAATAAACAATCGGTTTTGTTGAATTATGTGTAAATTTGTTTTGCTGCTATTATTTTGGTGTCCGAAATTTAATGTGGACAGGCTTTAGTTATGATCTACACCACAAGCTCACCACACCCGTCGCACCATCATACCTCTCGTGGAAGCAGCTTAACTATTCTGTGCCCTGTTCATCGTTACAAGTACAAAAAAACAGCAAAACGCCAACGTACACACTTACCTAGTTTTACCGGGCTCTGTTAAAAAATTATCGATTTCTCAACAGCTGAGCTCTCGGTGGTCACCTTGGTAATCAATTTCAACTACTTATTCCTCGGTACTGCATAACCTTTAGAGATGTCAAAAATTAGTTAACTGATCTTCAAAATCAACTGAATAATCCTTAAAAAGCCGAATATGTTACCACACTAATATATTCAACGACCGAAACCATAGTATTATTTTAACAGGTTTTTTTGTAATTTACTACCGGCAAATGAGCATGAGCATGAGCATGATTGACCACCCACGGATGCAATTCCGTTATTGCCAGATCAGCTGTATTTACACAAAGAACCAACAGATGATGTTTGGGACTAACCTACACTAATATATTCAACGACCGAAACCATAGTATTATTTTAACAGGTTTTTTTGTAATTTACTACCGGTAAATCTGCAAAATTAGAGCGCAGCTCTGTTAATCAGATAACCAACGACATGGTAATTTATACCCACATTTATACCCCAGATTTTCATTCATACAGTAGTTTGTCCGGCGGGGAAATATTCTCATTACACTCATTGTTGAACGTTAACATTTATTTGCTTCAAAATTGTTCGAAGAGCTCCCTATAGCTAACACTTCGCGGAACGAGGGCGGGCTTTTCGACCAAATAAATCGGTTATCCTGCTAGCAACATGAGTTTGGTGATTATCGCTGAAATAATGACATTTTTGGTACATAGGCCGAATTAAGGAGCTAGGCTAACATTACATCAAGTTACCCTAACATGTAAGTTTTAATCCCTTAAGTTCCTGGAAAAATGAACTCTTTTGAAATCACTTAAGTTAACCGAAACTTATGATTTATCGTTAGAATTCCTCATGAATTCCGAGATGCATACTGTTTACGTGCGTTGTACTATTCGTTGGTGTGATCCGTTCTACGGTATCCGTTTTATGCGGTATAGAGTCCGTATACTGGAATCTAGATATCAAGGATTAAAGCTGTTCAGTCACGATTTGTTCGTTATTCGGTCGTATACGAATCGCTGCCGCCGTCTTGGAATGGACATATTGACGACAGGAGACGACAACTGGAAAGAGTTTTATTCGGGCAAAAAATGGTAACCGGTTGTGTAGAATCACCAAGCATCTTGGTTCAACTCAACATTAATGTCATTCCCCATAATTTGAGACGCACAGATTTCTTTGAGCTTTTAGGCACAGATGAATGGCCAGAACGATCCACTACGTGTAATGTGTTGAGCCTTTAACAGTGTGTACAGTTTTTTTTGACTTTTGTATTAAGGAGTGGCAACTAAATTTCGGAATTTCTTTCGCAATTTGTCAATATGTGACAAACATACTTGAAGGAAATCTGATTTATTGAAATTCAAGATACGTTGTCCGTTGAAAAATAAATAAATTAGAACACATTTGAAAACAGTCCGTGCTGGGCTGCAAAATGGTAAGTAGACAACTGGAATGGAGCGTACGCCCCCGCAACATAGCTCTAGTCCGCAAAAGTTCCTACTTCATGCTTCCACGGGACAAGAGATGACAAAGACCGCCAGCTAAGGGTTGCCTAAGACAGTCGATTTGTTGACTGGACAAGCGTTCGTGGAGACGCCAGTCCCTCGTCATGCGAAGACACGTGGCTTTCTGGCCGTAGTCTTCCGAAGGTCCTCACTGAGCTCGATTGACCTTGCTACAACAAGCCATAACGTAGGCTATTCTGTCATAACAACCTGCTGAGAATAGTCCTGCAGCCATAGGTAATCCTTGCAGTCTGTAATCGGCTGTTCGGCTTCGATCCTCTAATGATCACTTTCGGTTCGACTCTATCGTCAAGTTTTTTTTTGTTATTTTCTCATCACCGAACTCTAGTTATCCAGTTCGCCCTTCTTGATCGACAAAGCGTGAAAAAAACGTGTGCGCGAGCGACAAAAAAATTGCAACACCCCTCATTTTGAAGATCATTTTCAAGATTATCACGCCTCTATTTTGATTTTGAGATTATCACGAGCGGAACCTCAACCTCTCCGTCCGAGATATCAGAAGGGAGTGGCACCTTAGCAATGGATATAGCTAAAAAACGAGCTGAACTGTCGACTTACAAGAAAGTGGTGACTCCAAATCGCGACGATTAACGAAACACGTCGGCCAAAGCACGACCGGGAAAGTTGTGTACGAAGATACTGACGAAGTTTGATTGCATGGTACAGGACGATGAAACTTACATCATGGCAGAATTTAAACAGCTTCCTGGACAGGAATTTTATACGACAACCGGACTGTTCAATTCCACGTAATTTTCGATTTCCTTAATTTTTTAGACACCATGACCATCACTCTTTACACTGGAACAGATTATAAACACGATCTTTGAATGATCTAAATTTGGCTAAATAGAACCGATTAACAGAATAATGGAGCCTTGATGTACAGATAATAGTCACATATTATTAACTAACAGTTTACATAGTTAAAATAACAATGATTTAACAAGAAACCCGTAGCCATGTTCCCAATTATGGCCTGTTTTATTAATAACGTATTGAAAACGTTGTTAATGGAAATATATGAATTTGCAGTTGTATATTTTTTAAATGGCTAATCTTAACCAAAACAAATGAACAAAATCTGTTTAGAGTGAATTATAATGTTGTCATTATTCAATTGAGCTTAGTGACGTGTAGGGCACGCACGTGTCTACCGTTGTTTTAAAATTATTTGTTTTCCCACAGATAACCTCATAGTTTTCATTGTGTTTCGCCATGAAAAAGATCTTTTTGATAGCTGTTCGTTATGTTTTCGTCCAGTGGCCGATAAATCATACGTAAAAATCATTGTTTCAAATCAGTTTTATTTTAGTTTGTATCCTGAAATTTTATGTTAGGTAGAGCGAATATAACAGGCATTGCCATACATGAGATTATCAGACAAAAAAACTTACGAAGACTGCATTATTAATGAATCTATCAACTGGAACAAAGTTGCATCCATAAATAAACCCAATTTGTTGCTTATAGACCGACATTACATCCATATCACTCAAAAGTTTCTGACCTTAAAAATAAGTTGTGTAATTTTTTGTGAAAAATACTACGAAACGTCTTATGGAACTAATCAAAGCAAGTGTATAGGTAGCTGAATAGCGCTTACATCTAAACTATATGGTTTTATAACACTGAGAAAAAAGATTGGTAAGCGCAAACATTTTCTAGTTTCATTTAACCGGTATTTCACGTTGAATTGGGCACAAACATCATATTAGATTGATTTGACTACCCACGATGGTAAAAACAAACTAGGAATTAAGTTGGAATTATGTTGGTTGTTTCATTATGACAGCTACGAAAACAACCAGATTGGTGGGTTGATTCTATCAACGCTTACGGGTTGTTTCAAACAAATTTTAGTATGATTCAAACTAAGATACTGTTTGAAACAAACAAACGAAAACGGCTGAAACAACAAACATTTCCGTTTACATTTTTCCTACATTTTTTTTCTGTAATTTCAAAAATATTAAATATTAAATTATATTTGAATAAAATGCTATCACAGATATAAAAGAGTGCAGATTTACAGTTATAGACTTCTCACAGTCTAAGAGAAGTCCACAAATGTTAATGAGAGCCTTTCTATAGAATACTAAAGTATACTATATTCAGTTTTTGTTAAGTAAACATTTGATTTATTGCAACATTTTTGATAAATGTTTTTTTATGATGATTTATTTACATATTATATCATTTACCAAATAATGATTGCAAACCCTTAAATATGTTTTTTTTTCACAAACTACAAGCATTGTTAACATATATGTATATAACAAATCAAATTGTTGGTCAAGATACAATGTCGGAAGTTGTGTGTAACATAGAGAACGGGAACAAAAACAATCGTCGCCACTTCCATTTTACAGATCTGATCTGAACCGAGTGCATGTATCGAGATATGTGTATCTCGGAGATGAAATATACATGCTTTCAAAATGTAAACTTGTTCCAGTTCAGCTATCGCTCCCGAAACCGTATTTACTTATCCGGGATATTCTGGAATTTCACCGCAAACAGTAATATGGTCGAAAACACATAAACACTGTAGCCTTGCTCAACTATTTTTTCGCAAATATGTCTCCTTAACCCACCAATCATTACCAACTATTTACAAAGATACAACAGTAATACTTGCATCTTACTATAGAACAAGACTTTAATCAGTCAGCGGGACCGGATGACGAGAAATGTAATATCCCAAAAAAAAAAAAAAATAGTTTGTTTCAAACTAAAATTTAAGTTGTTTTTGCTCCAAACAAAGCATCAGTTTGATTTAACCAACGCTTTGGTTGAATCAATCTAAAATTTTAATTTGATTTTTTGAGTCAACGCAACCAGTGTTTTGGTAATAATAAACCCCTTTCAAGGTTTAGAACAACCATAATTTGTGTTGTATTGTGGTCATATCTTTAGCTAGAAACAACCAACCTGTCTGTTTGTTTTAAAACAAAATCGTTGGTTTTAAACAACAAAACAGATATTTACAACAACTAATTTTTTAGTTTGGACGTCAACAAACAAGTTTATTGTTTCAAACGGGACTGTTTTTTCTCCGTGAAATTACAGGTACGTCCTCCACGTTTCATAAAGATATGAAACGATATGGATGTAGGTATAGGTATGTGATTTATAATCTCATTGCAAAATTCCCTACTTTCCACCCACTGTGATTATAAGCTCATTCCAGAATTGACCCACTTTCAGAGATTTTGTTGTAAATAGTTCTACACACATTTTCAATTGCTGTCAATGTATACACTTCAAATTGGTCAGTTTTCATTGAAAAACATCCATAAATTCACAATCGAATGTCGGAAGCTAGCTTCTACGCCCTGTTTGTTTTCTAACTTATCAACGCATAAGCCGAAACTAATAGCTTTAGCTTCCTTCCCGAAAGGTCAAGCATTTTTTAACTTAAAGAGCATATTGTAATTTTCTTCCTCAACCTTGCCTTAAATACTATAGTAATAAGTTATGAAGTCACCTCCGTTCAACACCGGCGTCGGTTCATATTGTTATCCTCAAAATGATTGTATAATTGTCGTAGAAATTTTTCATTGTCATTACTTTTAGGATGTTTTGGCTTGTGTAGTAGTTTATTTATTCCAAAGTCTAGCATTTGATTCTATTTGTTCACAAATGCCCACAGGATCTTCGAAAAATAGTCGACTTTTAGAATGGTTGCCATTGTCTTGCAACAAAGGAAAACTATGAGTTATTCCAACGGTATGCCTTCAACCTCTGGCATCTCGGCCAGTGAGTGGCATGCTTGTAACTGATGTGCATAACCACAGTAGTTGGCTTTATACCAACTGCTCAACTTCCACGGATGCTGTTTGGTTTAGTAGGTATGTTTTCTTTGGTTTTGGTACCACGCTGGAGGATACAGCGTGACAGAGGATTAAAGAGCATTGTTACTTGTTGCATAATTAGCGGAGTGGAAGTGATATTTTAATCCTTACATCACATTTCCTCGTTCAATCTATTTGTTGCATCGACCTGTTCGATTATTCTTTTCGAGTTACACAATCGGAGTTGCTGTTTGTGATAATAATTAAACCATAAATAAACGATGTGCATGGTAAAATGAACTACCTAGCACAATATAAGTATGAGGGCGGTAGTATACTTACTGGTAGTATCTATTCCGTGGGCAGGAGGACATCTTTGTCGTATTGTCGTCCCAGCGGGCGTTGGAGGCCAGCAGAGGATATTGTCCCATGTCCAATTGCAATAAGGAACTGAAAAAAATGATCAAAATACTCGAACTGTCATTAGTGTTTTATTTGCCAATCAGGGAAATAATATTGGATAAAATGCCTGAAACCATTGTCAACCTAAAACATTGAAAGAGCGTTTTAATCTTCAACAGTGTAGCAGCAAATTGCTTTCATCAATCCACGTGTGCTATTATAGAGGTTCGGAAAACACGATAAGCTATTTATGTAATCCTTATGCATGATGGTTATGAAACATGCTGCGTTTCGAAATGGCAAGTGCCACAAAAATTGACATGTAGAGTGAAGTTTATTTCTATACCCAACATTGTCGTAAAATAAGCGTTGCACCCAAATGTTCAATGTTTTCGATTGAGTGAGATTTGTGTGATAAATAGGATTTTACTCAATAATTGAAGCTAAATCTTAAAAATTATACGTTCACCATGCAAATTGAAAGCTGGGCATCTTCTTCTAACTGTCCTTGACTGTCTTTCTAAACAAACTTTCACCTGCTCGTGACTTAGTATTCTAGAAGCTCTTCTACAGTTAATAAGTTAGAGCATTTCTGATCCTATCCTTATCGCGAGGAAGAGGAAATAACTTTTTAACAATTGAAATTTGTATTGTTCAGAGGTAAGGTAACTCAAACTCAGCGTATTTTTCGAATAAAAAACCTTGTTAACTTCGCAACAACTAATAGTTATTATTTGCTATCGTAATTGCATTTTGTATTGACATAATATTTTTGGAACAACATCGATGTTCTATTTCCTTATTCTATATATATTCTCTAGATATCCGGCTCTGGAAGATTAACCAGAGCAGGAAAAAATAACATATATATACCAAACTTTGATCTGATAACTGGAATTCGTATTGATGAACGCAGAACAAGAGGTAAAATACTTGAGATAATGCCTCAAGCCCCATGCAATGTTTTATATCTTTTTTTTTTAAATATCTTTCGAATGCCAACCATGAGGAGGGTCCAAAAAAAGTCCAACAATGAGGAGGGATAGATATTGTTACTTTTTTATGTTTCTGATTTGGGAATTGATACTGACCAATTGGGAAGAGCTGCTTCAGTATTAGTTTCAGTTGTTCTATATCACTCCTCATGTACAATCTTCATTGATCAAAGATAGTCAAATATATTGTGAGCTTTATATCACTTTTATTTATTTTCTAAGTTTTATGCGCTCTATTTTTATTTTTACTATATACAATTTTCTTACTGTACCACGTCGGATTCTTATTTGGGCGTTTCCTATTTTTTTGGGGAACTGAAATCTCTAATATTTCTCCGCACATTTTTCAAAGAAAGTAAAAAGCGTTAAAATCATCCCAATTATTGATAATAAAAGAGATTCATTCAAAAAACATCCACAATAAAATCAGTAGCATTTTGGTTATAGTCACCATAAATGTGAACATTGACGTCAGACTCACATTTTGACAAAACACTTTTAGCAATATTTAGAAAAAACAGTTTGTATAAATAAATTTTTGCATTTTCTGGAGGAAAATACACTGCTCCTAAAATATGAACTTGATTTCTGATCACAGATATAATCCACACATGGGCCAATTCCTTGCGTTTTATGAAGTGATTTCTTTCGATTCATGATGAAATGAAATTGCAGTTAACACATCACCACCGGATTTCTTACTGAATAACGATTTATCTCGAGCGTCTCTTTAAATAAGGTGTGGTCCATTTAGTATTGGAACAAACATTTTTGATCCTTACAGCGACTCTATTGGTCGGATTTGTAAACTATGACATCTTGTGTGTTCCCGTGTGGCGTGTTTAAAAAAAGTAAAGATAAACTTTTTCGACGGATCGCAAGCCTCAAAGCAAGCGTCGGGCGGGTACTGTCAACCATCAACTGCGGAACAAAGTCATCAAGAACATTGAGGCAAACCCCAACATCTTAGACCGTGATTTGACCAAAAAGTTTCGCGCCGCAGGCAATACCGTGCAACGGATTCGTCTCCGGGAATCCGGTGCCTTTAAACAACCAAATAGGGATCAAAAGCAGAACAATGCGCGGCCAGAATCCATGCCAGAAAACCGAATGATCAGGTGTTGACAAAATTCAACGGCTGAATCCTCATGGATGATGAAACATATGTAAAGGCCGATTTCAAACAGGTACAGGGACAAAATAATTACAAATTCAAGTTTGTGTTTGCAGATAAATTTGCACATGATTTGGCAAGGCATTGCAGTAGGAAAACCAAGGTTTTCATCACTGATAAGACATTTAATTCAGAGCTGTACAGAACGGAATGTCTCCAAAAGCGAATATTGCCATTCATCAGATCCCACAATGAACCTGTCATGTTTTGGCTAGGTCTTGCAAGCTGTCATTACAGTAAAACAGTGCTACAGTGGTATGAAACCAACGGGATTCAGTTTATACGGAAAGAACTCAACCCACCAAACTGTTCCCAGCTCAGACCGATAGAGAGATTTTATTTATTTATTTGACGTCAATCATGTGTAGACCTTTTGTTACAGTTATTTTTACATATTTTGTCACTCTTATATCTACATAAATATATTTGAAACAGTATTTGGCTTATATACTAGTACATTTATGAGCAGCTTTTTATCAAATATCATTAAAGTATTGCTTCAATTTACATTTTGTCGTTGTAAAGTCAACGTTTTCGCAATGCATATTGTATGTTGCCATCATCCGATTTAAAGGTTTCTTATCTAAAATAACACCTAAATCTTTAATTCTTCCGCACTTTTCAACTGCCTGGTTTCCTAGAGAGATTGTACAGTCTAATGTATTCCGCTTTCTACTAAATGATATTGATTTACATTTTTGAACGTTTAGCTGCAAAAGGCTTTTTTTGCACCAATTATAAAATAAGAGTACGTCGTTTTTGAATAGTCTTATATCTTCCTTGTTTTTTATTTCTAAAAATATCTTTAAATCGTCCGCATAAATAAGAATTTTTACGTTTTTTAAAATGAGGGAAATATCGTTTACATATAGTATGAACAAAAGAGGGCCGAGATGGGAGCCTTGAGGAACTTCTGAAGTAACTCGAATAGGATTTGAAGTCTTGCCTTTAAATCTGACTATTTGTTGTCGATCAGTAAGATAAGACTCGAGCCATTTAAGAAAATTTAGCTCAATACCCATTTTTTGCAGTTTGAAAAGAAGCATAGGTATATCAATGCGATCAAATGCCTTGCTGAAGTCTGTATATAGAGCTTCAACATGGTTTCCATTATCCATTGCAACTAGCGAATAGTTGACGAATTCGAGTAAATTTGTATTAGTTGAGCTTCCTTTGAAGAATCCATGTTGCAAGGTAGAGATTCTATTTTTAATTTGACAAAATAGTTTTTCATTAACGATCGCTTCAAAAAGTTTCGGAATGATAGAGATAATGGCAATACCGCGATAATTTCGTTTGTCGGATTTTTTGCCACATTTAAAAATAGGTACTAGATAGGAACTTTTCCACGAGTTGGGAAAAATACCAGATTCGATCGACATATTGAAAAGCCAAAACAAGGGAGTTGTAAGCTCCGAAGCTAAGTTTTTCAGAAAAATGGGAGGAATCCCATCGGGCCCACATCCTTTGGAGGCATCCAATTTTTTCAATGCTTCCCTTATGTCATTCACATTTATATTGTTTACACTAATATCTCTACTAAATTCTGGAAAGAAACCGAAATATTTGCGATCACGATCTGCTTCAGAAAATGTGGTATACATATCTTGAAAAAAAGTTGCAAATAGATTGCAAATTTCTGGTGAGGTAGACCCTACGTTTTCATCTAGGTACATTTTTGATGGAAAATTGTCAGATTTCAGTTTAGTTTTTACATAGTTAAAGAATTTTTTTGGATTGGATTTTATCTCTAACTCGGTTTTTGAGTTGTACTCATCAAAGGCTATATTGACGGCTTGATTTAACTGGTCGCAAATATTCAAATAATTTACCAGATTCTCGTTGCAACAATTTCTTTTGTATACCTTATGTGCTTTTTGCTTGCAGTTTTTTAATTTTTTTATTTGTTCATTATACCAAACTGGGTTTTTTGAATAAATTTGTCTCCTTATTTTTTTCAATGGTACATGTTCAACTATAACTTCAAATAACAATTTGTAAAATGCATCAACAGAAGATTCGATATTTTCCTCGGTTCTAAAAATCGTTTGCCAATTTATACTACTTAGCCTATGCCTAATACTGTCAAAGTTTGCCAAATGATATTGAAAGACCTCTTCATATTCGCTGTCGTCGGGTTTTTGGTATTGGTGTATGAATAAGGAAAACTCAATTGCTGTGTGAAATGCTTCATTTTTCCATAATGGAATAAGAGATTCGGTCACACAGAAGTCTTCTTGAATATTTGTTAATAAAAAATCTAAATAACAATTTTGCTGATTTTTTACATGGTTGATTTGATTGAGCCCTAAACTGGCAGTTTTGTCAAATATAAACTGCAGTGTTTCATTTTCCCCAACGACTGGAAGTAAGATACTTTCATTTTCTGTGTCTGGAAAGAAATCAATACTACGTTGATTAAAATCCCCGTATATGTGAATTTTGGGCTATTATGAAGAGGAAGCTAAATGTGAATGGCAGTGTCGTCAAAAGCATCAAAGACTTGAGAACCAAGTGGAATAAGATTGCATATCGAATACTTTTTCAAAATGACGTAGGAAACGATGGATGAGAATAATGTGCGCCGATTGATGAAACGTATTCCGGAAAAAATGGCAAATTTCTTCGAAATCGAGATATTTTTTTTGTATTTTCACTCTATAGTTCACATAAAGTCGATCATTTTAATTAAAACAGAATACTATTTTGTTAATGTATATCCGAAATATGCGCAATAGTCTATGTTCCAATTCTAACTGGGCCACACCTTATTAAACATGACTTAACTTAAGTGCGCCATTATTTTGAATCTTTTAACCAAGGAATAATTTAAGGCAATAGCGCATTTCCGTGTAATGCACTATATTTCGAGGTAAGAAAATGATGTTTGCCGGCAGAAGAGGAGCAGCGATTGACTGATTCGCACGAAATCCATTTCGTTCATTGAACAAATAGGGTGCAATTATTTTGCTGATGCTTTACTGTATAGATAAAACCTTCATATGCGAAAGCGCAGCCAATTCGAAATGGTTTACAACTTTTATCTGTACAAAACTGTTGGAAACCTAAATTTGATGTCATTTAAAAACCAATCAAATAGATAGTAAATGTGTCGAAGAAAATGGTCAATTTAATTTGTTCACGACAACGGTAAAACTGATCAATATCATCCTGTTTAACGGTATCTACAAATATTAGGTTAGGTATCTTTATTAGAGAGACTTTCAGCTGGCGGCTGGTTCGTCTCTTACTCTACAAATATTGGAAACATTAGAAATTCTTTCGATTGTAGATCACAATTGGTAGATGAATGCATGTTTATTCACGTGAGTACTGATGTGTTTATATCTTTTATATAGTATAGGTATGCAGCATTATTGCTCGAAGTTTGAATCTGTATTTAAATTTTGATGAATACATCACTTTTATTGCTAATCAGTAATCAAGTTTTTATATTCAAACAGATGGCTCATTCAACTATGAATAAATAAAACAGGAGGTTTTTATTTTCTGCTAAGTCGAAAATAGGGAATTTGCACTTCTCACTTACCTGTGTTTGGTATTACAAATTCGTCATATTTAAGTGCACATGAATCAAGCGTTGTGTTTAATAGTAACTGCGATGGATCAGTGGATGGACTGGACGTTGAAATCATGTCGTACCATTACTTTTGAAGTAAGGTATAAGTTACTTCTTCTGAAGAAGTGCGTCAAGCATCGTTTGATTTAAGTTTTATGTTGGTTGATTTCGGTTGCAGCTGAAAAAAAAATAGAAAAATTGTTTACATTAAATATTTTAAAGCTATAAAGATATTACTATTAAATTAAAAACTATATGATTGCTATAAAAAAAGAAACTTGTTTAGCCATGTGAGCTAGTTGAAACACAGTCCTTAAATCTTTTTTATTATTGTCGGAACATTTGAAGCAGTCCCATATGAACTGCTTTTAAGAGGGTTGCCCTGTTTCGAACGTTTTTCGTCTATATTTCATGTTTCGCAGACTTCCTCAATGCCGCGTGGTGTTTGAGTACGAAGCAATGACCAAGTCTGCAAGTAATAGACGAAATACGCGTATTTGTCAAAGCAATTATAACGGAAGTAAAATTAAATAATTCTACCCACTCGAAAGCTGTTCACAGCGATTCAAAAATTAGTGGTGAGTTATATCAGGGATATAATCGCAAGGTTCACGTAGGACCGCGTTGGTTTATAGTCATAATGGTAGCATCTAATTTAACCGTACTACACATATGGTTTAGTTAAAATATTAATACAATAGTTCTAAAATTTTGCTTTGGATCCATCCCTTATTATGAATTTTGCTCCATACTGCACTTTCGTGGACCTCATCTTTCTGGGCTAGCTATTGATCGCTTATCTATTGCACGCGATACGAACCGAAATGATTTCATAATGGACGAATGGTCAGTTTTCAGTGACCTGCAATTTTATCATTGCATTGGGTAGACATGGAAATCGGTAACTGACCGATTAGCCGGCCTTGGAAGACTCTGTCTCTCATACCACAACCGGGCGGACTGTGGCGGTTGGACAAAGCCCGGTCCGATCCAACAGCTGAGAGCTCGTTCGAAAACTGAAATCATATCGTTGTTGTTGTGTTGTTTTGGGGCAGACTTTAACCAATTGGTCATCCGTCCGTTTGAAATTATTTCGGTTCGTCTCGCGTGCTATATACTAGCGATGATAGCATAGCCTTGAATGAAGAAAACTTATGGGTGTGGTTATTTCTGTATTCATCATGGAATGAAACTAAATGAAATAAAAAGAAGAAGACAATTGAACCATTTTGAGGACCCGGAAAGGGAAAAACATATGTTCAACCTATTGTGTGGGAGCAAAAGCAGGTCATTTTTAAGTAAAAAATTACTTATACTAATAGCACTTAATTGTAATTTCAATGCAAACATTTTGTAAGTTTTTCTTATCAAATGGTGTATGAGTGAAGTCATTGTGAGCAGTTTAACGAGAGTTTTTGGCGTTCAAAAACCTTTCACTTTAGCGTAACAATCTCATTTTGCAAAATTTTGAAATTTCATCCGGTATAGAAAAGAGAAACGTTGTCCTACGTTATACTTCTAGAGCTGACTATCTGTCAAGGTGATGGATTAAATGGTTCAATGTACCGAGTGTTCTATTGAAAACCCATCCACTCCTACTTACACATTCCAACCTTCCCGTTCTCTGCAGCACGTTTAATTAAGTCTTGAACAATTCTTCCTATCCCGGCCGTTGCAAGGCCACGGCCATGACAGTTCTCGATTGCTGAAGAGTGTATTAATTCTATCGTTAGAATCAGTTATTAATCCCGAAGAACTGCTTCTATCGATGGCTGTCTATAGCACTCGTACAGCCATGTTGGGATTGTATTACTTACGAATTTGTGCAACTGTTATTATTATTATTATTATTATCATTATTACAATAATGAATTCTCGAATACTTTTTCAAACTGACGTAGGAAACATTTGAACGAAAACGAAAAATTTACATTGAATTATTTGACATGTTTATCCCAATTGAATTCTTCTGAACGGCTCATTGGTAAAAGATATTACATCACTGTGCTTAAAAATTACAATAGCAGTGG
Source organism: Aedes japonicus (assembly GCA_034211315.2). Taxonomy (NCBI): domain Eukaryota; kingdom Metazoa; phylum Arthropoda; class Insecta; order Diptera; family Culicidae; genus Aedes; species Aedes japonicus. The sequence goes on along the minus strand of JASCZW010000172.1, from coordinate 47,673 downwards.
AAATTCTAGTTTCATTCAGTGAAATGCTTTTTACAACGGTCTGCAATAGAAAAAGATAATACGTCATTTTGATAATTCAGTATGATAGATGGCATGTTACTTTCGTCAAAATGATACGCCATTCTGCGAATGACAATGTTGCTACGTCGAAATGTTACGTCAAGTTGTCATATTTCACATAGATACGTCGAACCTTTCAAAATGAGGTCTTAATTTTTGTCTGCTACATAATGGTGTGAACATATTTTTCTCAATATAATTATTTTTACTTAAAATCTAAATTGTCAACCTTGTGGTCGTTAAACTTTTACCAAACCCTTTTACTAACGCGTCGTTAAGGGGAATTCAAATGATATAACAATGTTTCGCAAGTTGCTTTTCAATACAAGCGACGTATCTACATTATTCTCAAAAAGTATAAAAGTGATGTTACACCGTTTAGTAAAAAGTTAGTAAAAACTTTCAAGATTAATTAATCAAAAAGTTCATTTTCACTTTATTAAAAACACTATTTAAAAAATTTTGTGAGCGTATTAGTAGAACAATTGTGATAGGGAAACTAGAAGAATTTAAAATTAACACTTTATTTGATCACTTTAAAAAAAATAAAAAATTAAACATTGAAACACTTTTTTTCAATTATCACTAGTAAAGACGAGTAAGTTCCTTTAAATTCTACTAGAGAAAGCTTATTTTTTGACAGATGGCCTATTTCGACTGCGACTTACAGACTTCTTCTGTGTCGAGTGCTTAATTTTAAGTTCTCTTTTTCAAAATAGCCAAAATCATCTTATATGGGCATTTATACAAGATTTTGTAATAACATACCATGAACAGCGCGTTTGTTTACATTTTGTGACTTACGTCTATTCAAAAAAGTACTCGAGAATTGTAAATGTTGGACCAAAACTGAATTGTTTATGTTAATTTGATAAAAACTTCTCAGGTTGTCATAATAGTAGATTGTGACTGTTTAAGAGTCCTTACTCAGCTTAGTCAGTAAAGGCGCAGCTAAACAGCAAGACCATGCTGGAGCAGGCGGGTTTAACTCCCGATAAGCTACTTACCAAAGACTAATAAAAACAAAAAAACAAAATCTGTCAGTAATTAACTAAGGAATTGCATTTTTTTATTTAGTTTATTTATTATTTATTATTTATGCAGGCACAACCCAATCAACTTTACAGGGACAGTGTACGACGATTGTGTTGCAAGGACATACAGAAGAAGTTATTCTCATACAGTCGATGTGAAAATAAATTTATGGTAGCTTCCAGGACAAACATTTGAATGGCCACCTGGTGCCAGAAGCGGAAATTTTCGTTATCACTGAAAAATTAAGAAGAAAATTTCAGATTTGACAATACATTTAATACTGCGGTTGAAAATTTGAAAAGACTTTAGAGCATTCTTCGTACACCTTTTTTTTTGCGTAGAAACATTCAGTTGAACTTTCGTGGTATACCCCTGTTTACTTTTCTAATTTGCATCTTAAAGCTAGATCACCGTTTTTCAAGTGACCAGGCTAAGACGCGTCTCCCAGTCAGGCAAAATTGAGTTTATAAAACCCAACACCTTTCCAGGATTTCCAGTCCAAATTTCTTTAGGTTGCATATAGCCACTGTACAAAGATTTAAGTTTGCTCTTGTACAAAGCATCACAACCGCAAAGCAGATGTTCCGAGGTTTCACGATCCATGTTACAGAAACGACAAATATCATTCTGAACCTGGCCAATGTTTTTCAAATGATATTTACTCCGGCAATGTCCGCTTACTAGGCCAGTATAGTACAAAGAACTCTCCTATTGAGCTCCAGAAGCTTTTTACTAATTGAATCAGTTGGAATTATAAACCTTTTTTGACCGATTGAACACACTTTGTGGTGACCAACCAATTGGTCATCGCCCTTTGCTCTTCCTAAGATTTTAATTCCATTTTTTTGGCAGAGTATGATATACCGCAGAATGGTTCTGGGCCAATAAACTGTGCATTTGAACCTTGTTTAGCAAGCTCGTCTGTCCTTTCATTGCCTTCAATGCCACAAAGTCCCGGAACCCAGAATAAATTTACCGAGTTCTCCACTGACATTTTAACCCCAGAGCCGAAGATTCCTGCTCCCGTTTTTTTTTTTCAATTTTTGAGCCATCTGTGAAGAATTTTATGGAGCCATGACGAACAGTGGGACCTCCAATTTTGGGCATTTTCGTAACTTCTCCGGGGGTGAGATTCGAACCCGTGACTTAGGCGTGAGAGGTATGGATGTTAATCAATACGCCGGGGTCGCCTCCATTACTTCCCAATGTATACGTGACGTTTCACATGGTTTTCCACAGGGTTCATCCAGTCTCCATTCATATACATCACTGGCCCATTTTGAAAGCTTTGTGAAATGCTCAGGTGACCGACTAAGTCACCAGACATGAAAGTGTTCAACCGTTTAAGTCTAAGCATACTCTTTTCCGCTTCTAGTTGCACATATTAGTGCAACGGCAGCAGATTTAGAATTGCATTCAACGTATTTGATGGAGTGCAGAACATCACTCCCGTTATAGCAATGGATACTAGCCGTTGAAGTTTTGAAGGCTTTTTCTGTGTAGTAGCCTCTTTTGTTTGTGGCAACCAAACAAGAGAAGCATACGTTACTTCGACACAAATTTTTCATTAGGGCCTAACTGACAAACGTAAACAATGGCTTCTTCCTTAAATTTCTCGTTATTGAAAACTCGCGTAATCAATCCACCACGATCATTTCGAAAAGGAAGTGTTCACCTATCCGATAGAATTGGAGGCTTACATGGGTAGCTGTTGTGCCACGAGAAATTTACGGAAGAAGCTATTGTTTACGTTTGTCAATAAGGCCCTAATGAAAATTTTGTGTCGACTTTTGGACGTTTTTTGGTTGTTTAAATGCACATTATCAGTATATATCAGTTGGTTTGTACTGTATTAAATTAATGTTCACTCCATAATTGGGATATATTGATCTTGACCAGGTCCAGAAGTATGGAAGTTTAAGTGAACTATTCAGATTAAACATTACTTCTCGCGATATTTCAAATGTCACTGGCAAATTTAGGAAATTGCAGTCAACATGAGCAACCAAATGGCTACAAATTTGAAATGAATCAATTAAGAGCGGTACAATAATTAAGTAATTTTGTAGTCTAATATCAAGTGATCTATCTCTCTTCCTGTTTGACATACGGCTTAGTTGAAATTTTTGTACGTTCCAAGCCACCATACTTGTTACTTTGAATATGGAAGATCACATCTACCGTATTTAGTTTTTGGTAATCGATCAACTTTTCATCAATCAAAATAGAAAATTTATCACATATATAATCAGCACCAAACTATTCTTTGATCATCTATTTTAAGGTGAATCGGTTAAGAATTCATAAGTAGCTGCCACATTGACTCATACGACCGCTACACACGTTTCCAAGGACATAAATCTCAATGAATCTTTAATTGAAGCACCTTCTATTCTTCTTTGAGCTAGCTGCATCACATCACACGATGTCCACCCAAATCATTCAGAACTGAAACACCTACCCATCAACAAGTGTAAAAAGATTACCACAACAAAGAAACTATGAGATTCTGATTCTACGCCAAGAAGCATTTTCACAAACTCAATTCCTGTATGTTAAGATATTTGTAAAACATCTTTCCCATGTTTTAGAACAATTTTAAGCATGAAACATCTATGGAATCCAATGATGGCCTCCACTGTAGTCGATACACGCCTCTACTTCCAGATTATGTTTTATTTTCTCAATCAATTTTAGACCAATGCTCCTGCCATGTTTATTTCATGCTTGTGTCACAGTGCAGCTAAACCGAAATAAACGGTTGTCTGTTTTTGGTTGATTTGTTATTGAGATGTGTGCTTCTAAAATAGCAACGTGAAAATATTTGGTATGGGGATCTAAACCGTTTCACACATTCTTATGTGCTATACTATTGCAATAAATAACCAATGAACAAGTTCAAGAGCTATACTTTAAAACACTAAAAATAAGTAAACTAAAATTAAGTAAAAATAAATAAATATTATTTTTTTTTCATCTGGACTTGCATCGATATATATCACTCATGTCATTTCATTGACTATAAAGCAAACTTTAAAGCTAACTAAATGAACGATAAATTCCCACGAAGGGGACATGGCGCACCAGCGAAATTTTATATACAGTGTGCCGTTCTTCATTCATGACATTAGCAGCTGTTCATGATACTTGAACAATACTTCAAAAGTCCTGATTTTGCTGTTTTCCTGTCACTGGGCTTCGTTTTCATTATCCTCTTTAGCCCGTCGTCTTTTCCTTTTCTTTGCTCGTCAAACGCGTGACTGTCGGGGGTATTGTCTGGTGGCGATCTACATTGTTGTGAGTATATAGCCAGTATGCAGAAGACTTTCATTAATCCGCCAATCCGAAAGTCTTCAACAATACCACTTAACAACGCATAGTAGATGAGACGCTATTGAAATCAGTTTTGTCCTTATTGATCTGGCTGGAACATTTATTATTATGTGGTGTGGCTATTTACCCCATTATTGGATTGGTACACTTTTAAAAAATGGCAAAATCACTTTTTTAAAAGCCCATCCAAATGTTCATTCATTTTTCAGAAACCTTTTTCAGTTCTATGATATTACATTAATGGCAATGTTATACATCTTTACCATTCGTCATGTGGAAAACGAATACCAGCCGAACATTTCAAATACATTACGTTCTTCAGTGATTGCCAGTCGGCCTGCACAACCAAGCGTGTTGAGTAACGAAGTTTAAATTCAATTTAACCACTCGTTGGCCACATCCTACATCTTTGCAGAAAAGGGTTCAGAGGATAAAGGCGCACTGTTATATGGCTGCTTTCCCACCCATAATTTGTTTTTGTAGACTGAGTTCATATTATGACACAGTGGTTCAGGATAGAAATTTAGTTGCATTTCCATTTAGTTTTATTTTTATATTTAGGCATGTGGTGCTTAAGTTGTGTTAAAAAAAATCGGTCATAACGACCATTTTTAACATTAAAGGTGTGTTATTAAAGGTACTTCAAGATAAGTTTTGATCCCTGAGGTATCAAAAACATGACCGAATGAGTTCTTAGAGGTCCTGAGAAAACTGAGTTGACTATCATTTGACCCAATCAAATCTATATATTTGCCGTTAGTTGTTTATCTTTGATTTCACGTGAAGTCGATAGATACATTCAAAACTATTTATTGATAGTTATTTGCTTTCACGCTCATCGCTAAAAAAATGCTGAAACCAGATTCCTTAAAACACTGTTGTACACCAACGATATTTATCAGAAATTCTGACGATTTTGATAACGTTTTGGAGAGACAAAAAAATAATTACGATTGATATCGACGATTGGTTAACTCAACATATCATTTGATAAAAATATTAATTGTAGAAGCTCAACAACTCTTATTTGGAATGTATACGTTCATTAGTCCATTTGCAAAAATATCATTGTCTATTGCTCATTATTGAACATTCATTGCTCATTTTTCCCCTTCCATATGAAATTTTTTAAATTGCCGTAAAACACATCACAACTTTTTATGGCTCATTCCCAATGTTATGCTTGCATTTATTTTCTGCTCTCTGAAACCCATTCAGTTTTTGTGTATTTGATTATTTCATGGTAAAGTTTCCAAATTATTTTTGAATTTAAAGATAGGCAACTGTATCTAAGACATTTGAATTTTTTTTATTGATGTTATTCAGTTATATATTGCTCATTTTACTACACAGAAAAAAATAATTAATTTTAAGAAGCGCGTAAAATTTCCCCTCTTTTTTTTCCAAGCCAAAGGAGGCGTAAACAACGCAATAAATAACGTAGGAAATTCAATGTTTCTTTTTATCTGTGTATTTTTATGGGAAAATAAAAAAAAAACCAAAACATATGCGAGTAGTTTAGGCGGAAATCAAGCCATTTTTATATGCAAATGTACTAATAGCTGATACTTTATTTGACAGATTTAGATCTTTTTGCATCTATTATTTCTCATTTCTACATTTTTAATGCTGATCACACATTATTTTTGGCACAGGACTTAATAATTGAGTGTACCTTATTTCATTTTTGGTGCTTTTTCTGAATTACTAAGTCCAGGTAAATATTTTCATCAATTATCGATTAGTAACCTCCATCAGCATTAGAAATGTTCAGCAAAATTCTTATACGATCACCCAAAACCTGGTTATTTTTTGTGAGACGATTGTACATAAACGCCATTTGATAAATAATGTTGCACAGTTAAAATTTTACGGATCGAAACTGCAAAACAAAAAATACATCAAAATTAGTATTTTATTTTATAATACAAACGCATATCCGGTTAAACATAGATCTTGGACCACTGTGCATTCACATAGAATCATACACTCACCTGTGCATACAGATATAAGTCAATTGCGAAATCAAAGCAAAGGCTGCAAGTTATAATTTTCAATCCATAATGTGCAAACAATCTGCGTCGGAACGATTGCGATGCTTGAAGCATTAGAGGGATACAGATGTTAATTTTCCAACAATAACTGTGTGTATGCCGTAGAACAGCAGTAGTTGTAAAGTCCTTAAAATATGTGCTTAGGTTGATTGCATAACCCTAGAGAACGATTGGATTATCAGTTCTAGGTGACACGGTACGATGTGGAATTTCTGCTAGCTTAGTTTATTTCTATTTTTAACACATAATGTTTTAGCTTAAATTTAATACGTATGGTATCTATTCCCGTATTCATTAAATGCTTTACCATATACAATACTCGAAAACAAAGAAATGACGCCGAACTGGGTTGGTTCGTTCTGTTTGTACTTTAATTTAACGCTATGAAACATCCCAAGAAGCATTTTTTGTTTTATCATAGTTTCTTAGCAGTTGATAAAACCAATTAATAAAACCTGTTCTCGCAGTAGCAATGTAGTTACATTGCTTTAAAAACTCCATACTTACCACTTGAAAGCCATTTCATGGCCAGTTGGCCCAGTTTTAATGCAACTATAACCTGATGTAACAATAACCTGATGACTGTTATAAATATATGTTACAACTGCATTAATCCCCCTAGAAGATAGTGATAAAATCTGATTTACAAACATACAACATATTTTGAAAAACTTCAAGGTTTCTTGTGGACGTTATTAAGCAAAATGTCATTATTGTTTTTTTTTTTTTCTATAGCGATGTTCAATGTGAAATCATAATCAGTGTCAGTTTGAAACAATTCAAAATATTGAAAATAAGATAATATCATTCCTTCATATAACCCACCTGTATATGTTTGAGAACATGCCGTGTGGTATTTGTGGTGAATAGTATACGAAAAAGAAGCATATATTCAATGCGCCACATAAACTCGGATATAATTTAATATTTATAATTTCTTTGGATTAGTGATTTATTTCGAAAAACTATAAAAATAAATTCAGATACGATTAACACGGTTACTGCCGGTTTCTGAACATTGACCAAACACTAATTTTTGTATTATAAATAGCTTTATAATATTTATTTTTGTCTGCTGTAAATTAAGGATTTGTACACTGAAAATTAATGTTCGTTAATATTATGAAATCAAAGGTACGACTAACAAATCTATTCGTTTCTATTTTCTATTTGTTTTCTGCAACGAAACTGATTTGTACTATTTAAGAAGCTAGCTTTGTATTTAATGCCACACACGCAACTGTCAAACGCACTATGCATTTGTTGACACAGAAAGAATATGAGTTAATTCTACGAAAACAATACAAAGAGCTACGAATATTTTGTGACAAATTAAAAAGAAACCTCTCTCTGGTGGTTGCATGAAAATGTGCTATATTTAGGCATCTGGTGCTTAAGTTGTGTTAAAAAAATTCGGTCATAACGACCATTTTTAACATTAAGGTTGAGTAATTAAAGGTGCTTCATGATAAGCTTTGATCCCTGAGGTATCAAAAACATGTCCGAATGAGTTCATAGAGGTCCTGAGAAAACTGAGTTGACTATCATTTGACCCAATCAAATCTATATATTTGCCGTTAGTTGTTTATCTTTGATTTCACGTGAAGTCGATAGATACATTCAAAACTATTTATTGATAGTTATTTGCTTTCACGCTCATCGCTAAAAAAATGCTGAAACCAGATTCCTTAAAACACTGTTGTTCACCAACGATATTTATCAGAAATTCTGACGATTTTGATACCCATAATAACGTTTTGGAGAGACAAAAAAATAATTACGATTGATATCGACGATTGGTTAACTCAACATATCATTTGATAAAAATATTAATTGTAGAAGCTCAACAACTCTTATTTGCAATGTATACCTTCATTAGTCCATTTGCAAAAATATCATTGTCTATTGCTCATTATTGAACATTCATTGCTCATTTTTCCCCTTCCATATGAAATTTTTTAAATTGCCGTAAAACACATCACAACTTTTTATGGCTCATTCCCAATGTTATGCTTGCATTTATTTTCTGCTCTCTGAAACCCATTCAGTTTTTGTGTATTTGATTATTTCATGGTAAAGTTTCCAAATTATTTTTGAATTTAAAGATAGGCAACTGTATCTAAGACATTTGAATTTTTTTTATTGATGTTATTCAGTTATATATTGCTCATTTTACTACACAGAAAAAAATAATTAATTTTAAGAAGCGCGTAAAATTTCCCCTCTTTTTTTTCCAAGCCAAAGGAGGCGTAAACAACGCAATAAATAACGTAGGAAATTCAATGTTTCTTTTTATCTGTGTATTTTTATGGGAAAATAAAAAAAAATCCAAAACATATGCGAGTAGTTTAGGCGGAAATCAAGCCATTTTTATATGCAAATGTACTAATAGCTGATACTTTATTTGACAGATTTAGATCTTTTCGCATCTATTATTTCTCATTTCTACATTTTTGATGCTGATCACACATTATTTTTGGCACAGGACTTAATAATTGAGTGTACCTTATTTCATTTTTGGTGCTTTTTCTGAATTACTAAGTCCAGGTAAATATTTTCATCAATTATCGATTAGTAACCTCCATCAGCATTAGAAATGTTCAGCAAAATTCTTATACGATCACCCAAAACCTGGTTATTTTTTGTGAGACGATTGTACATAAACGCCATTTGATAAATAATGTTGCACAATTAAAATTTTACGGATCGAAACTGCAAAACAAAAAATACATCAAAATTAGTATTTTATTTTATAATACAAACGCATATCCGGTTAAACATAGATCTTGGACCACTGTGCATTCACATAGAATCATACACTCACCTGTGCATACAGATATAAGTCAATTGCGAAATCAAAGCAAAGGCTGCAAGTTATAATTTTCAATCCATAATGTGCAAACAATCTGCGTCGGTACGATTGCGATGCTTGAAGCATTAGAGGGATACAGATGTTAATTTTCCAACAATAACTGTGTGTATGCCGTAGAACAGCAGTAGTTGTAAAGTCCTTAAAATATGTGCTTAGGTTGATTGCATAACCCTAGAGAACGATTGGATTATCAGTTCTAGGTGACACGGTACGATGTGGAATTTCTGCTAGCTTAGTTTATTTCTATTTTTAACACATAATGTTTTAGCTTAAATTTAATACGTATGGTATCTATTCCCGTATTCATTAAATGCTTTACCATATACAATACTCGAAAACAAAGAAATGACGCCGAACTGGGTTGGTTCGTTCTGTTTGTACTTTAATTTAACGCTATGAAACATCCCAAGAAACATTTTTGTTTTATCATAGTTTCTTAGCAGTTGATAAAACCAATTAATAAAACCTGTTCTCGCAGTAGCAATGTAGTTACATTGCTTTAAAAACTCCATACTTACCACTTGAAAGCCATTTCATGGCCAGTTGGCCAGTTTTAATGCAACTATAACCTGATGTAACAATTACCTGATGACTGTTATAAATATATGTTACAACTGCATTAATCCCCTAGAAGATAGTGATAAAATCTGATTTACAAACATACAACATATTTTGAAAAACTTCAAGGTTTCTTGTGGACGTTATTAAGCAAAATGTCATTATTGTTTTTTTTTCTATAGCGATGTTCAATGTGAAATCATAATCAGTGTCAGTTTGAAACAATTCAAAATATTGAAAATAAGATAATATCATTCCTTCATATAACCCACCTGTATATGTTTGAGAACATGCCGTGTGGTATTTGTGGTGAATAGTATACGAAAAAGAAGCATATATTCAATGCGCCACATAAACTCGGATATAATTTAATATTTATAATTTCTTTGGATTAGTGATTTATTTCGAAAAACTATAAAAATAAATTCAGATACGGTTAACACGGTTACTGCCGGTTTCTGAACATTGACCAAACACTAATTTTTGTATTATAAATAGCTTTATAATATTTATTTTTGTCTGCTGTAAATTAAGGATTTGTACACTGAAAATTAATGTTCGTTAATATTATGAAATCAAAGGTACGACTAACAAATCTATTCGTTTCTATTTTCTATTTGTTTTCTGCAACGAAACTGATTTGTACTATTTAAGAAGCTAGCTTTGTATTTAATGCCACACACGCAACTGTCAAACGCACTATGCATTTGTTGACACAGAAAGAATATGAGTTAATTGTACGAAAACAATACAAAGAGCTACGAATATTTTGTGACAAATTAAAAAGAAACCTCTCTCTGGTGGTTGCATGAAGATGTGCTATATTTAGGCATCTGGTGCTTAAGTTGTGTTAAAAAAATTCGGTCATAACGACCATTTTTAACATTAAGGTTGAGTAATTAAAGGTGCTTCATGATAAGCTTTGATCCCTGAGGTATCAAAAACATGTCTGAATGTGTTTATAAAGGTCCTGAGAAAATGAGTTGACTATCAATTGATCCCATCAAATCTATATATTTGTCGTTAGTTGTATTTATTTATAGTTATTTGCTTTCACGCTTCATCGCTAAAATAATAAAATTTGATAAAATTCTGAAACCAGATTCCTTCAAATACTGTTGTTCACCAACGATATTTATCAGAAATTCTGACGTTTTTGATACCCATAACGTATAGACAAAAAAAATAATTACGATTGGTTGCGACGATTGTTAAACTCAACATATCATTTGATAAAAATATTAATTGTAGAAGCTCAACAACTCTTATTTGGAATGTATACGTTCATTAGTCCATTTGCAAAAATATCATTGTATATTGCACATTATTGAACATTCATTGCTAATTTTTCCACTTCCGTATGATTTTTTTTAATTTGTCCTAAAACACATCACAACTTTTTATGACTCATTCCCAATTTTATGCTTGCGTTTATTTTCTGCTCTCTGAAACCTATTCAGTTTTTGTGTATTTGATTATTTCATGGTAAAGTTTTCAAATTATTTTTGAATTTATAGATGGGTAAGTGTATCAAGACATTTGAGTTTTTTTTTATTGTGTTTATTCAGTTATATATTGCTCATTTTAGTACACAGAAAAAAATAATTAATTTTAAGAAGCACGTAAAATTTTCCCTCTTTCAATTCCAAGCCAAAAAAAGGCGTAAACAATGCATTTGTTTGTAGTCCTTGGTGCGCCATACAACAATGTTTGCAATCTTTCATACAACAGGCGTTATCTGGCTTAAGTTTACATAACATATCCTTCATGTGCATTAGATACCGCAGAAAATTCAATGTTTCTTTTTATCTGTGTATTTTTATGGGAAAATCAAATAAAAATCCAAAACATATGCGAGTAGTTTAGGCGGAAATCAAGCCATTTTTATATGCAAATATACTAATAGCTGATACTTTATTTAACAGATTTAGATCTTTTCGCATCTACTATTGCTCATTCCTAAATTTTTAATGCTGATCACACATTATTTGTTGGCACAGGCCTTAATAATTTAGTGGACCTTATTTCATTTTTGGTGCTTTTTCTGAATTACTAAGTCCAGGTAAATATTCTCATCAATTATCCATCAGTAACCTCCATCATCATTAGAAATATTCAGCAAAATTCTTATACGATCTACCAAAACCTGGTTATTTTTTGTGAGATGAGTGTAAATATACGCCGTTTGACAAATAATTTAGCACAGTTAAAATGTTACGGATCGAAACTGCAAAACAAAAAATACATCAAAATTAGTATTTTATTTTATAATACAAACGCATATCCGGTTAAACATAGATCCTGGACCACTGTGCATTCACATAGAATCATACACTCACCTGTGCATACAGATGTAAGTCAATTACGAAATCAAAGCAAAGGCTGCAAGTTATAATTTTCAATCCATAATGTGCAAACAATCTGCGTCGGTACGATTGCGATGCTTGAAGCATTAGAGGGATACAGATGTTAATTTTCCAACAATAACTGTGTGGATGCCGGAGAACAGTAGTGGTTTTAAAGTCCTTAAAATATGTGCTTAGGTTGATTGCATAACCCTAGAGAACGATTGGATTATCAGTTCTTGGTGACACGGTACGATGTGGAATTTGTGGTAGATTAGTTTATTTCTATTTCTTAACAGATAATGTTTTAGCTGAAATTTAATACGCATGGTATCTATTCCCGTATTTATCAAATGCTTCACCATATACAATACTTGAAAACAAAGAACTGACTCCTAAGTGGGTTTGTTCGTTCTGTTTGTACTTTAATTTAACGCATTGAAACATCCCATTTTTTTTGTTTTATCATAGTTTCTTAGCAGTTGATTAAACAGTTGGCTCAGTTTAAATGCAACTATAACCTGGCCGGGAGGTTGTAACAATAACCTGATGACTGTTATAAGTCTATGTTACAACTGCATTAATCCCCCTAAAAGATAGTGATAAAATCTGATATACAAACATACAACATATTTTAAAAAACTTCAAGGTTTCTTGTGGACGTTATTTCATTGCGGAGTTATATTAAGAAAAATGTCATTATTGTTTTTTTTTCTATAGCGATGTTCAATGTGAAATCATAATCAGTGTCAGTTTGAAACAATTCAAAATATTGAAAATAAGATAATATCATTCCTTCATATAACCCACCTGTATATGTTTGAGAACATGCCGTGTGGTATTTATGGTGAATAGTATACGAAACAGAAGCATATATTCAATGCACATAAACTCGGAAATAATTTAATATTTATAATTTCTTTGGATTAGTGATTTATGTCGAAAAACTATAAAAATAAATTCAGATACGATTAACACGGTTACTGCCGGTTACTGAACATTGACCAAACACTAATTTTTGTATTATAAAAAGCTTTATAATATTTATTTTAGTCTATTTTAAATTAAGGATTTGTACACTGAAAATTATTGTTCGTTAATATTATAAAATCAAAGGTAGGACTAACAAATCTATTCGTTTCTATTTTCTATTTGTTTTCTGCAACGAAACTGATTTATACTATTTAAGAAGCTAGCTTTGTATTTAATGCCACACACGCAACTGTCAAACGCACTATGCATCTGTTGACACAGAAAGAATATTCGTTCGTTCTACGAAAACAATATAAAGAGCTACGAATATTTTGTGACAACTTAAAAAGAAACCTCTCTCTGGTGGTTGCATGATTGACTGACAGATCTACTTTATCGACTCAAAATATAATTGAAACAAAAAAGCGCAACCACGAGGAGTTGTTCAGCGTTTTATTTTGTAATGTTTGTGACATGGGGTTCAATCCTATATTTTTAGGAATAGCAGACATTGAGTCCGTGGTTGAACTCACTTAACCATGTTGACTCGTTTGAAGATGCTTGATTATTGTGCATGAGGTTCTATCTGTCCACAGAGCTTTGATTTCTATTTTGGGATAAATTAATGATTCCTGCCATCCCAGCAGCAACATAAACATTTATGAGTACGATCGAAGAGAAGCAGCGATTGGATGGTCTTCACGAAATTCAATTTGTGCATTGTACAAAAAAGGTGTACTGATTTCTTAGACTGCAAGCAACATGAATGTTTCATACAATTTACGAGACATTTGTTCTATGTACAAAATCCATGTTTACGAAACGAATGAAAACTAATTTACGATAATAAATTTTCAATGTGTCCATATAAAGTGAAATTTTCTTCGTTGGCGACATTTTTGTTTTTTTAGAACTTGCCGCTCCTCAAAAATGCTTCAAAACGATGCCCTATGTTGGAATACTGAAGCACAAAATAAAACTAGTAGTTTTAACTAGGAATCTTCAAACCCTTATTGTGAGCGTAAATTTGATGGTGCCCTTATAGCATGCTTGCTGGTTTTATGAGGTTTGATCATTCGAACATTTGCTTCAACTTTTTTTAAACGTTCCACTCGCTATTTCAAGCACTCGTTTTGCTATGCTGCCGATTTTCAAAATGAAATCTCTAATTTTCGACATATTTTTCACTCTGTGAAACTTGGGTCTACCATAAAAATGATTTCTGTAACAAAGCATTAATGAAACCAGAGTTTTAATTTGGTAGTCATAAAATAGTTTTGTGTTATACTTGAGAGCTTGATTTTATTACAACCACATAAAACTATAACAAGCCCACAAGCTGGAAGAGATGCTTGTAGGGCCTGTGTGTTGGAGCATATAACCCCAAACATAGTAGTCAAGTGGGTTGAGATCCAGTGAAGATGCAGGCCATTCTTCGCTTGTGATGAAATCGTGCAAATTTTCCGCGCACCACGCTTGTGTCTTCTTTGCCTTGTGAGCTGGAGCTGAGTTCTGTTGGAAACAATATGGTATACTCCCTTACAGCGTTGAAACATGAGGAAGCAGATGGTTCTTCAAAACCTGGTCGATATAATATTCAGTGTTGATTTTTACGTTAGGTTCTATGAAAAGAAGCGGAAGTTTTCCTCTTCGTGAAACGGCGCCCCATACCATGATTTTCGATACATTCTGATAGCGTTTTACAGCTAGTTTATCTCTTGGAATATTGGCAAGACTTTTGCCATATAACGATCATTTTGTTGATTTTGCTGTTGAGCTTGCTTTTCACGCTCCGGCAATCCGTGAACCCGTTGTTTTTTGTACGGCTTGCATTCCATATCATGTCGGTGGAGCCTGTTCATTGAAGGAGTGGACATTTAAAATAGTTGCTCAATTTACGGCCAGATACGGCCGGATTACGTCGTGTTCGGTGCTTCACACAATTTATCTTTTTCTTCGTTCTGGCAGTTCGTCTGGCACCTCCTTTGTGTTTAATATGAACATTTCCAGTTTTCCTGAACCGTTTCAAGGTACGAAAAATGAAACGCTTCCTCACTCCGAACTGTTTAAGGCTATTGAATATCTGACGCGGTCTAAGCTTTTGCAAATGTAATTTTAAAACTTGCTCCCGTATGGCCATGGAAGCTGATAAGTATAAACAAATGGAATCGCTTATTTATCTTCAGCCACATAAAACTATAACAAGCCCACAAGCTGGAAGAGATGCTTGTAGGGCCTGTGTGTTGGAGCATATAACCCCAAACATAGTAGTCAAGTGGGTTGAGAAAATACTCAATACGGGTATAATCAAATCCGCTGTTAAAATTACTCAGCTCTAATCAACCAAGACTGAAAAAAGGTGACACCTATTGTGAGACACACTGTACATTATGATTGTTATGTTGGTATTCTCCCAAACGCGGAGTAACGATCAATGGTGATGTTGATAAGAAAGAAATTATTTCTCATCACCATGAGGCTTCAGGAGTGAACAGTAATTTTTACTAGAACAAAGATGTGAAGAGAATGTATTGGTAGTTCCGTTAGAGCACGGTGGACTGTGAAATTTGAATAGAAGTTGTTTGAAATTGAGCATTTTTTTTGCGGGCATTTGTAAAGTAGTACTTCGAAGCAAGCACACATTCTTTTGCCACACATCCCCAATCTGGGTAGGTCAAGGCAGGAACGAATACCCCCATCTTGACTGGCAAAAGAATGTGCATTTGATTCACCAATTTCTAAAGCGGATGGATGTTTGTATGGGTAAAAACATCAAAATGTTTGGTTAAAGATCACGGTTTCAGTTTGTTTTGTAACCGATAGGCGATGTTGTAAGTGTCTAAGTATCATCAGGTATGATATTATCAAAGTAAATTCAATGTCCATCATCTTTGTCAAAAATTGCAAGAATATCTGTGTACAGCCAAAACAAGGTTAGCAGTTTATTGAAGTGATGCATCTCTGTGATAAGTAGGATACTTATTTCCAAAAGTCGGCACCCTGAAGACCATGTTCATTTTCTCGGTGTTTCTAAATTTGCCACTGATCAAGCGCAAACCGTCTTAGTTTTGGTTAAAAGGAATGTAAATATTGCCACAACAAACTGTTATTGGGCAAATCACAACACTCAACACTTGTGTCGACCGCACTTGAACACTACTGAGTAAAATGAGAAATCGTATCGTATTTCATAGTTCTTATTGAACATTTACCTTTACAGTTAAGTTAAAAGTATTTACTTGTTAAATTTTTTTACACGGCGCACAACAGTTGAATTTTCGAACATTTTAATTTATTTTCTAAATATTTCATTGAAAATCGCGAAAAGGAACAATGCCTATTTATTAGATGAAATGTTGAAGCAAAACTTTTATTAGTTTATGCATAAAATGTAAAATCACAAAAGCTCATGTTTCTTTTAACATCTTCTTATGCCTTTTTCCATGCCTTAAACTTGACATTCCGAAAATACATTAAAATCTTCGAAATCCCTCTGATATTGATTGACCAATGATCGAAAAGGTGTTTATTATATTGAGTCTTCCAAAGAAGCATTGATATTTGAAAAATTATCGTCTGTAAAATTTAAGTAATAGTTAATTTCAATTCTCCGATTACAACACAGTTCAGTTCCTGTACGAGTGTTAGGCAGAATTGGACCTACAAATTGTGTAGGTGCAAACCTTCAACACCGTTGAGATACAGAGTATGAATTGAAAATAAAAAGCTAAATATGTTTGATAAAATAGACTTCTCATCATTATGCGTTCTGCACTGATGCTCAGTCTGAATAACGTTGGCAAACACAGTTGAAGTAATTAGTCTGCAGAAGTACCTCTTGGGCTGCTAGAAAAAGTGGCAAACAAATAACGATTAAATTTTTCGTTTTCCATCGACAGCTGCTGACTGATCCGCTGGGCAACGCATTTGAAATCAAGGCTTAATTTATTTTGGTGCATTTCCGAAAAATTTAAAACCAATTTTTGGCATAGCACCACATCAGAAACACATGTTATTTTGAGTACAAGTGTTATATATATACACAGGATGACGGGAGCTTTTGGCAATCAAATATGATGCGTCGTTGAAAACTGCTTTTGAATTAAAACAGCTATTTGAAAGACTCAAACTCTGAAAGCAGGCAATCCGCTTGTGATATTTATTTTTATCATTTTGTGTGAAAGCTGTTCACCGCCTAAAGTCACTCGTTTCATGGATAGAAGTTGGCATACATTGCCATGAATGCATACCACATGTCTGTTCTTGCGTACCAGCGAAGATATAGCCAATCCACCAAAGCGTGGAGACGCACAAAATTGCGATGGCACTGACCCTCATTCTGGATACAATGACCCTTCCAATTCGGGTTTGCCTAAAACATACGGGGCGTTTAGTTCGGCCGTTCGAAAGAGAGACCGTAATGCAAATCAAAGTTTCGGGTAGAAATTATGACAATGCAGTGATCGCGAATTTGTACTTCGTCCTAATTCGCGATCTCAGAGCCAATGGTCACAAAACAGTGGGTATCTGAGGACATTCCTTAGCTTTGATCGTCCACTTCGATTCGAATTGTGGAAGAGGCAAGAGTGGTCAGTTATTTTTACGCGTCTTGGTGTGTGTTACAAAGTATTTAAACTACATGGTAATTCCAAACCTGTGCTCTGACTAGAGAATTCCTTTCCTTTAATTATTGTGGTTGAAGGAAAAATAGTCATTAGGCGGAAAACGTTGCTTGAGTGTTGTACGAAGATTCGATGTGAGAAAATGTCAATGTGAAACGTGTGCGTTACGATGTGTTTGGCACGATTCGTGACTGCGAAAGGCAGTGCCGACACACCAACTCCAATCAGAGATCGCTCTTGACCCCACTCTGCCACTTCGAAGGATTCCCGGGGCACACGTGGCTGGAAGAGGGACGCGAGCGACATCAACGCTCCCTGGACAGGCAAGCCATCCATCACCCCGCGTCATAGAGCAATATTTTTCGGAGAACGCTGAACGTAAGTGCCACGTTTTCGCACACAGCAACCAGCAATCGTAAGTACCAGGAAAGCATGCTAACCGTTGTGTATGTCCGTGCGCACGAGACAAACGGCACAAATTGCCAGTGAAGTCTCACCAAAACACAATGAATTAATCCGCTAAACGTCGAAGCACTCAGGGGGTAAGTCACTCGACCACCTTGTGTTACCACCCTAAAAAACACAATCCGCCACACTTCAAACACACTCGCCACCACATGAAAGATAAATTCATATCTGGCACCACTTACACGAATAGATTGTTTGTTTTTGTTTCCCTCTCGCTTACACAAATGTAATTCAGACGATGCATATGTGAGCATGTATTAAACGTCTAAACCGTGCATGGTTGCCAATAAGCATAAATTTTCGATTGTAGTTTGTGAAAACACAAAAACACCTTCTGCCACCCCAGAAACACATTCGTACACGATCAACACACACACAACGTGGCAGAGTTACTCACCCCCTGGAAGCACCAAAACCGTAACAAAAGAAGACCGGAGAAGAAAACTCTAGATAGAAAGGGGGAGGAAAGTAAGGAAAAGGAAAGGAAATAGTCAGGGAAAGATGTAAAGAAAGAGGACGTCCGAAATATATCATCCATGTTGTCGAAAAGTGAATAGAAAGCTTTATCGTTTGTGAGCTTTATAGCATGTCCTGAAAGTTATCTGTAGTTCTCAGTTGTGTCATGGTATCGTATGTAGAGTCTTGTGAGGGGTTTTCCTGTAGTTCGCGTTCGTGTATTTATTTTGTGGTTTTTGTACTGGGTAAGTCGGCCCTAAACCGACATGTGTCCACTCTCGAATCGGAAGCAGTTTGCTTCGGTTGGACCGTCTGACAGCCCTGTGACAATAAACCCCCTCTCCCCCTCGTAACTGTTGACTCTAACGAGGTGTCGTAATTTCTAGTTGAGACGTTGTTGGTATTGTCGGCCTTCCATCTCTACCGAGAAGTACAACGATCGATTTAAACGCCGCCAGTCAGCTTCCTTCCCAAGTACGGGAAACTTGACCCCATTCCCCTGAATGGTCTCAGGCCGGGCAAACCTGCAATCTGGTGGGTGGTTTCCTTTTAGGCTCTTAAGCCACCCATTTACAATCGGCAAGCTCGACAGGCACGTGGGTTACAGTACTACTCACTCATTTTGGACTAAACTAAAGTATACTCATTTAAGGGTTAACATAATGACCCAGTAATGAGAAACCTCTACCCAATAAAGAGTAACGTTTAACGTTAATTAAGTAAAAATTATTTATTTGTGGGTAACATATACTGATTATTTTTACCCATTCAAGAATATATCCAGATGTGATAGAAGATACTTCGAGCCAATTGTGATGTTATTCTGCTCAGTCCCGCAGATAGCTTTGAAATTTTTTTTCAGAGTGAATGAGCGTGTACAGGCTCATCATCATTTTGCCCCTATTTGTAGATCTCAACTTGCTAATATTATCAACGCTCAATAGGAAATAAGCGATTTACTGCTTTAGAGCCCCATTGGTCCGAAACACCCAAATGTTTCGATTTACGATTAGAAGTTTTGCTTCGTTTTGTTACGCTGTTAATTTCACAGACTATTTGAGGGGTTATTCGTATACTGAGAAAAAAGATTTATAAACGCAAACCGTTTCATTTAATCGGAATTTCATGTTGAATTTGACACAAACATATAAGCTTGATCATAGGCGTAGCCAAGCGGGGGGGCAGGGTGGTACCGTTGCCCCCCCCTTACTTTTGATATTAGTTTTAAAATTTGTTTGAATTTTTATTATAAATTTTTAATGTTTGTGAGAGTGCCCCTTTGCCTCAATGAAATAGCGTTAAGTTGTTTTGATTTTGTTACAAGAAGTAGTAAAAATGTGCAAAAAGTGGACATCTATGAGATTTTTTTTTCAAATAGTAACGACTAAAAATATTTTGACACTCTTTTCCCTTTAATCAAGTATGCAGCCTAGCTAACCTAACGTATCCAAAAAATAGAGATATTTTACACCTTTAATGGTAACTATTTGACGAGCATAGACTGCTTTATTTCCCGCTAGCTGAAACTTGAAAAAGGTAAGTTTAAATCAATTTTAAGCTCTTGGCAATCAACAAACTGAATAATTAAATCAATGTTATAGCTTTCAGAAGCCAAACAATACTTGATAGAACATAATTCATAGATAGAAAGTGTAAAAACCAAAAATGTTTATTTAAAGTTTCATGATATAAGCCAAACCGTTGATCAATGCTTATCTGTTTCACGGTACTGTAGTTTCATGTTCTTAAGAATATATGATAACTATATAGTTTGATTCATTATTTTAAAGTATTGTTTCCGTATCCAAGAGATTTTAATTATGCAGGCGAGACGAGACGACTCGTATCGGATTTTCGAATCAGTCATTCAATAAGCGTGTGAGTATGCAAGACAGCATGCTCATTAGAGCGAAAAGTTACAGTTGTCTTATGCCTTGTTCAGACTACGGAGTTGTAACATGATACAAGACTATCTTGATGACCTTTTTCGTGTTGATAATTTTTATAACACCCTTGTATTATGATACAACTCCGTAGTCTGAACAAGGCATTATCCTATTCAAAAATTTAATCCATTTGTATGAACATGTGCAAGATAATAAGCATGATTGTCCGCCCGTGGTTGCTACTTCGTTGTTACACAGAGAACCAACATATGATGCGTGGGACTAGCATAAATCCTCAATATATAAAAACTCGCCCGAATGCAGGTCAAATAAGGAAAGGATAGGAATGTGTTGACGTGATACTCGCTTTAATGGAAGCCAAAACCGCTATTGTACGTTCACGGGAAATCATTAGAATGTTGAATAGCATGATTGGGTTGTTTTTAGTAAACAACTAGCTGATTTCACGCGACGTTTAGTAAAATATTTTTATAAAGTACCGATTTCTTATTTGAACGATTTTATATCAACAGTAGATATACTGTTGCAGCCACTCACAAAAGGGAATAGTGATTCACTTGCTCCAGGATATAGTGGTACGGCGAGCATAGCAAACCAATATTATGGATCACAATTAATTGGTCCACCCTCCCGCAATCCACCACATCTCACTAGGACACATTTTTGTTGTTTTTTTTTGCTCACTTGATCACTCGCATAACCGAAATAATACGAAACGTGCCATGCCTGATAGCAAAATAGGGCTTAATAAAGCATCGACTCAACCGTTCACAGCCGATGCTCAAAGCAACCTCTTTTTTCGGAAGCTTTTAATTTTTACAACTGTATCAAGCAAATAATTTATGCGAATTTAATTGACAAGAAGTTCATCAATCAAATACATCGAATGTTTCACAAAAAGTCGAGAACACTCGCATGAACCAAGAAGAAAGTTGCTATCAATTTGGATATTCACTTCTCATTCAAAATTTGATTTCAGAAAAAGTTGCTTTGCTGGTGAGTTTGGAGCACATTGTGTGCATTGTTTTTTAATTATAGGAAGTTTAAAACAGTTCTTTGATTCATTGTTATCTAGTAGTACCATAAATGGACATTCAAAATTTTCAAAAGTAAGTATAGTCATTTCCATGTAATTGAAAGAAACAAACGAACTTGTTTTTTGAACAATCATAAAAAATTGTTCAATTGAAACGTTGTGAGCACGGAGAGTAAAACACTGTGCTTTTGCGGTGTTACTTTGTCAATATATGCACTGAAAATTTATTTCCGTACGTAAGCTTTCACTCGTTTCTTAAATATGGATTTTGTACATAGAACAAATGTCTCGTAAATTGTATGAAACATTCTCAATGGTTATCATATGCTATCACTATACCTTTTTTATCAATGCACGAAATGAATTTTGTGAGGATCTACCAATTGCTAATTCTCTTCAGTCGTACTCATACATGTTGGTATTACTGCTTGGGTGAGCTGGCATAATTGATTTATTCCAAAATAAAAATTAAAGCGCTATTGAGAGTTATAAGTTCACACTAAGTAATCAAGTAACATGTAACGAGTCACCATGATCTAGTGAGATCTCGCCAGAAAAGTCCGAATCTCATGTCAGAAACATAACTAAATATGCTGAACAACTTCTCGCTGTTTGCGCTTTATTTCAATTTCATAATGAGTCGATATAAAAGATCTGTCAGTCAATCCTGCATTCACCAGAGAGACGTTTCTTTTTTATTGGTAAAAACATATTCGTAGCACTTTGTGTTGTTTTCGTACAACGAACGAATGTTCTTTTTGTGTCAACAAAAGCTTCGTGCTTTTGACAGTTACGCGTGTGGCATTGAATACGAAGGTAGTTTTTTGAAAAGAACAATTCAATTTCGTTGCAGAAATCATCAAATAGATGTGTTAGTCCTACCTTTGATTTCGAAAGAAAAGTAAAATTTAATTTTCAGTGTGGGTGAGAGGGTCGAGGAGGAAGATTACATTTTCAGTACAAACTGTTAACAAATTCGGTGGTTATCCTATACAAAAATCCAACACGACTGTAAAGCGAATATTTCGACACATGACAGTACCCGCAAGATTTGAGCATGGTTGCTATTTAATGCGGTTCGGTTTTGAAACATGTGGAAACCCTAAGGTTTTTAAAATCCTTCCATTTTTTTTTTTAATTCCAGAACAAGCCTAGAATTATTGAATCTAGTTGCCAAAATTTTATGGGTATTATAAAGTACTTTGGGTGAGAGTAGAGTACTTTGGGTGAGAGTAGAGAGTACTTTGGGTGAGAGTAGAGAAAAGTAGTTATAAAGTTCTTTGGGTGAGATTAGAGAGAAGATAATCCAACCGTCGTTCCGGTGAGGGCTTGAATTTCCGCTTCAGTGGGTGGAACTTGAAAATGTCCCTGCTCTAATGGTCAACGAGGCGTTGAGTTGTCCTTGTGAAGTGTTCAGTGTGTGCCACAACTGGTTGAAGACGATGTAATTCTCTCTCTCTCTCTCTCTCTCTCTCTCTCTCTCTCTCCTTCTCTCAAAAAAGGCTTGCCCTCCCCTATTTGAAATCCTGGCTACGCCTATGAGCTTGATTTGACTACCTATGGTGGTTAAAATAATGAATGTAAAATTTTGAGTAATTGTTTCGGGAATAAAGCGGTTAATTACAACTGATATCCGTTTGAATTTACCAATACAGGTAGTTCAATAAGTTCGAATACACTTCAAAAATGTGTAAAAAAAATGAAAATACAAGATATTCTATTCTAAGTAAATTTTTATTGAAGGGATGTGCCCGGCGTAGTCGTTAACATCCATACCCCTCACGCAAAGTCACGAGTTCGAATCTGAACCCCGGACAAGTTACGGAAATACCCAAAAGGTGTTTGAGTGACTACGATGGGAGATGAACCAGCCCAGGGCAGAAAATCTCGATAATAAAGGAATAACTTTTTTTTTTTATTGAAGCTCTGTTTATTGAGAACCTTTGTGACATATTAGCTGGGAGCACCCTCCTTTTGTGCTGTATGAAAAGCTTGAGATGTTTCTCAAAATAATCGCACCCAGCACGCACCTGGTTCATCGGCATCTCGTCCCAGATCTTGAAAATGAGCTACTTAAATTGGTCCATAGTGCTAATTTGATGTTTGCTCTGCTGAGCCAGCATGTACGACCGTACATAACAGCCGAGGGGATTAAGGTCCGGGGAACTGGGAGGCCACAAAGTCTTATCGAGGAAATCAGTCAAATTCTCCCGACACCACGCTTGGAGATATACGCCGTGTAGGTCGGTGCGCCGTTTTGTCGGAAGACGTAACTTCTCCAGAACCTCGGTCTTATAGTACGCGGCGTGGATTATCACATATTTCTCGATGAAAACCAGTGGGAGCTTCCCACGCCTGGATACGGCCCCCTGAACCATCACCGACGTGCTGCTCTGGAACCGCGGGATGTTTATGCGGGATGGAGGGATGCTGGCCAACGACGGCACCCACAGTCGACCATTTTGGATATTGTGCTCTGTTGCATGACAAAGAGTTTCTCATCAGAAAACACGTACTCCTGACCTGCGTGTCGTGAAAGTATCAGTTTGGCCTTGTCCAGCCCCTACTTCGTTGTAGTCTCCGTTACCCCGTGAGCCTTGCGATTCTTTTACGGCTTGTATCCCAGGCCCTTCGTCATGATGGTGAATGCGGCACTCGGATTACGCACGGTTCTTGACCGAGCCCGTCTCCTGGTACCGACGGATGATGGTATGGGAAGGTCCATTAATTATGTCACGCAATGTCACGTTTTTTGTATGGACCTTCAATTTTTTTTTGTATGGATCGTCACGTTTTACCAAACCCCCCTCCCCCCGTACTGCGTGACATAATTAATGGACTAAATGGACTGAAAATAAATCAGTAATTTTTATTATTAAAATTGGCACTAAAATCGGTCAATTTTTGCTTCGAATTGAAATCATGTGAGCCAGTATGATTTTCATTTCATTTCAATCCATGTACACTATAATTAATATCTATTCAGCTGTTAAACGTGAAAACTATATATTTATTACACATATGGTTAATTACTCCATGGGTCATAAATAGTATTTGACCACATTTAATAAAAAATAGTTGCAGCACCAATACAGAGCAATAACTTTGCACATTGCCCAAATCGATAGGTGATTGCCCTTACATATAAGGTGCATTGTTTTTTGAGTGTATAGATGAAATTCCGTCGCGGTACTCCTTCATCGTGCGCGGTTAACAAAAAACCAATGACAGCAAGTCGACACCGTATGGCGGTTGCCTATACATGACATACTCTAATTGTTATGTTTTGTATTCTCCGTGTGTGGAGTAACGATTATGATGGCGGATTCGTCCGAGCCTAGACCTACCCCGCAATGGAAAGTTAGGCAAAGGTATCGTCCTTGGTTCGAATACCACTGTACACATGCCCTTTCGCTCAATTTTTAATACTTCTGTTCAATTTTCAACCTACCATACACTGACGGAACATTCAATACTTTCGCTTCATATCTTTCATTCTAGCAAACATTATTGTCTACTCTTGGTGCCTCATGGTGATGAGCGAACATCTCCGTCTACAACTATATAAGACGCTAAAGCAGACACGAATACACATAATGCACATGGGGCGCACCTTACCAACGATGAAAAGTTGTATTCGAACTTATTGAACACGCTTAAAACTTATTTACGGGCTCGGTTAAACCACAGCCATTCAAGCTTGAATCTCGACTTGTGCGCATGTGGCGAACGACCGAGTGATATTTTGACATGCTAGCAGATGCCGCAACTTCACCACATCAGTGGGCACCTCGACCAAGTGAACTACGTAGCGTTAGTGAAGCAACAGTTGCTTACGCTAGCGCTTGCTATCGATTTGAAAATTTACACAAAGTTATCGATTAATTTTGCTCTTGCTTAAACGTCTGTCTGTGGTTAAACATTTAGCTGAATTCACTCGGCATTTCCATATTTAACTGATTACTCGGCAACTATCGAACAATGCCGAGTTTCAGCATCACTTGGAACCATAGGCGTAGCCAGGATTTCAAATAGGGTGGGGCAAGATATTTTTTAGAGAGAGAGACTGAGAGAGAGAGAGAGAAAATGAGAGAGAGAGAATTACACCGTCTTTAACCAGCGGTTGCACACATGAACACATAACATTATACAACGGACAACACAACGCTCGGTGGACCAGTAGAGTAGGAACATTTTCAAACTCCACCGGCTAGAACGGGAATCGAGCCCTCACTTTGTGACAATCCATCTTAACGACGGATGGATTATCTTCTCTACGCTTACCCAAAGTACTTTACAATACCCGTCAAATTTTGGCAACAAGATTCAGGCTTGTTCTGGAATTAAAAAAAGATAAAAAGGATTTTAAAAACCATTGGTTTTCCACATGTTTCAAAATCAAACCGCATTAAATAGCAACCATGGTAAAATCTAGCGGGTACTGCCATGTATCGAAATATTCACTTTACAGTCGTGTTGGATTTTTGTATGGGATAACCACCGAGTTTGTTCACAGTTTGTACTGAAAATGTACGTTTCCTCCACGACCCTCTTACCCACACTGAAAATTAAATTATGATTTTATTACAAAATCAAAGGTAGGACTAACAAATCTATTCGTTGTATTCGTTGTTAGAAGATTTGTACTTTTCAAAAAAACTACCTTCGTACTCAATGCCACTCGCATAACTGTCTAAAAGACGAAGCATTTATTGGCACATAAAGAACATTCGAGCATTGTACGAAAACAATATAAACTACTACGAATATTTTGTTATCAGTAAAAACGAAACTCTGGTGGTTGCATGATTGACTGACAGATCTTCTATATCAACTCAGTATGTAATTGAAAAAAATAAGTTAAAATAAATCAATAATTCCAGCACACCCGAGGAGCAATACCAACATGTATGAGTACGATTGAAGAGAAGCAGCAATTAATTGATCTTCATGAAATTCATTTCATGCTCTGTACATAGAGGTGTAATGATAGCATTTCACCAGATGAGAAGCATTAAGAATGTTTCATACAATTTACGAGACATTTGTTCTTTGTGCATAATCCATGTTAACAAAAATAAATTTTCAGTGTTTATATTGACAAACCAACACCGCAAAAACACCGGTTTTCTCCCATAGAAACAGAAAAAAAATCTTTGAGGTAGCTCATCGAATCTTCCGGTCCGGATTGCCTATCAATATGCAAAATTTGGATGACCTCCATATTGAGTTATCTCAAATAATATTATCCCACCCAATGTATCACAAAACATAGCGATTGATTGAACGGATTGGAAATAATGATATCATTGAGTATACGATCAAGTCTCCCCCGGCTGGTACTAAACTATTGAGCCTGGACATCAATAGAAGCATAAAGTTGCCAGAAGGCACGAAATGCATCTACACACTCTTACCCTGGAGCAAGTAAAACACTATCCCATTTTGTGATTGGCTGCAATAGCACTATTTGTATAAATAGGTTCAAACCAGAAATAGGTATTAATATTTTTTTTAAATAGATGAGGGTTATATCTAGGATATAACCGCAATTTTAACGTAGGTGTTTCCCTTCTTATGAAATTTACTTCCCTTATTTGACCTGCATTCGGGCGAGGCAGGCGCTGGTTATTACATTAGTTTGAGATCACCAGTTTGTTTACATTGAGAATGTATGCTAGTCTCAAGCATCAACTGGTGGGTCTCTGGTGGGTATAATAACAGCTCATCTGGCAACAACGGAGTAGCAGCCTCGGGTGGTCAATCATGTTTAATATCTTACTCATGCTCATAGCAACGGATAAAATCTTCGAATAGGATTAAACAACTGCTGTCTTGTCTCTGAAACTGGGATATGTGTCGTTTCGTCTCACCTGTAGAATATCATATGCTAGAAAAATTTTAGTCTTTACGATTTAAAAAAAAATCTCATGGATGTCCAATGTTTGCACTTTTTTGCTACATCTTGTCACAAAATTGAGGCAACTTCGCGCTTTTTCATTGAGGCAAAGGGGCAATCTATCAAACATTAACACTAAATAATAAAAAATTGAAGCAAACACTAATATTATAAAAATTGATTCAAAAGTTAGGGGGGGGGGCAACGGCCCCCCTCTGCCCCCCTCTGGCTACGCCTATGCTTGGAACTGAAATATCGGGTAGCTTTATTACTTAACCGATTCTCGGCAACACTAGGAGCAGAGCGCCAACTTTAACCAAACTTCAACCGACCTCAGCTGCCAATCATGCCGAAATATCGGTTCAGCAGTGTTGATAGCCGAGGCTCGGCTTTTTATCTGTCAACCGCCATGCGCCATATTGTTTTCATTCGCAAGTGGAGTTAGTCATATGTTGTTTGTAAAACGGCGAATGAACGGTGAATGACTGGTGGAAATGGAGCAACATCTCGATAAAATGCAGGAGGAAAATGTAAGACTGCAATCCCTCTTCAAAAATTCTTCGCCAGTTCACCCGTTTCATGGCTGCTTCTCTCCATTCTCTGTGCCCCCACGCCCTCTTAGTCTTGGTTTACCTGATCCGCCCATCTAGCTCGCTGTGCTCCATGCCTTCTTGTACCAACTTTGTTCAACGCACAAACCTTCTTTGCAGGGTCTTGCCCTGGGCATGAAATATTCAATATTTAGATCAAAATCTAATTCAAAATTTCGGATATTTACACACAATTTAACCGAAATCTCGGTTAACCTCATTTCTGTTTGTTTAGAATTTTAACCAATATATAAGTTTGCTTATGCCGAAATTCCCAGCTAACTATATGAATTTTCAGTTTGACCCAAACCTAAATTATCGATTAACATAAAAAAGCAGAGATCTAAACCGAGAGGCTGTGCGGATCTCGGTTTCAGAAAGCCGAGACTCGGAATATAATTCTAAGTGTAAACACCCTGTATGTTGGTTGTTTCATTATGACAACTACGTAAATTTTAAATTCCACTAGAGAAAGCGTATCTTAAGTGTTCCATTGTTTATTTTTTTATTATTTTAAAGTGATCAAATGAAGTGTTAATATTAAATTTTCCTAGTTTCCCAAATAAAATCGTTCTACTAATAAGTACTAAAACAACTCTGTAGCCTTGCTCAACTTTTTTTTTGGCAAAAATATCTCCTTAACCCTTTAATAAACTACAACTTTTTACTATGATTCGATTAAGCCTGTACAAATAAATGATCAATAAAAAAAACTTTTTTCTAAGGTACAACGGTAATACATGGATTTTACATGAGAACCACACTATAACAGCAATATACTAATTATTTTTTCATTATAATAAATTTTCACCTGCGATGAAAACAACCCTGCAAATACACGTTAGGTAGTGTGCCTGTATAAGTAGAGTGACGCCATGTCATCCCTGAGAAAATAACAAATATGGCATCCCTGATGGTTTGAGTTGACAACACTGAATATTAATACTGAATACTAAAACAGGCACACTAATTATTTTTTCTTCACACGCGTTTGACAGGTCGCCTGCTCGATTGGAATGACACTGACAGAAAATTTCGGTTCCAATTTTGACAGTGTCGTCACTCTACTAATACAGGCACACTAACGTTAGGGTATTGTTGAGTTACAGCGTCAGAGCATACAGCGGGACCGGATGACGGAAAATGAAATAACATAAATAAAAATATTTAGTTTCTATCTAAATTTCCAAGCCAAAAATCATTTTGATTTATTTGCCACTTTTGATGAATCAATCTTAACATTTTATTTGTTTCCCTGTGTTTTGGTGGTAATAAATCTCTCTCAAGTTGAAACAACACAAATATTAGTTTAGAACAACCATAATTTGTATTGTATTGTGGTTAATATCGTTAGGTAGAAACAATCAACCTGTCTGTTTGTTTTAAAACAGAATCGTTGGTTTAAAACAAGAAGAGGGATTTTTTAAAACAGCTAGTTTTTAGTTTGGATGTCGACAAACAAGTTTGTTGTTTCTAACGGGACTGTTTTACTTATAAGGACTTTTTTCAGGGGGTGATTCATTAAGCTTGAGATCGATGCACTGGTATTTCCTGAGCGAAAACATAAGCATATATTTGCTTTCTGACCAACCAGCCCTTGATATTATGATGCCTTTTCTCACTCTCTCGGCAATGTTAACAACCTTCTTGATTGTTGTTAGCACAAGCTGCTTCTCAAGCTGTTATCTGCTGTGCCAGACTTTAAATACACGTCATTTTACTGACGAAACGTCAAAAAGCTCAAATTGAATTAATAACAAAAACTTTGTTTTGAAATTAACGCACACGTGCTTGTGTTGTTCTGCTTTCCTATCTAGAAAAAAAGTGTTCAGTTTACATTGCATTCGAAAATTGAATTATTTATTTAAACAGATATGCAATACACGAAACCAATGAGAACTTTTGTGTGCCAAATTTTATCGAGCACTGTGAGTGGAGGTAAAAATGTGCATACAGGAATCAGTGCTTTTCAACGTATATCGGCGGCTTTGAGATACCCTCGCGGCCTTTCCAGAACAACATTGCAGGGAGATGTTTACTCGAAGCGGCAGGAAGGCAGCGAGGGTCGTGAGAGAGCACAGTTGGATGATGTAAACAATATGAAAAACACTCCCCGGCGGCAGCAACGAAACGCTGAATCTGAGTTGGAGGAGATAGAAAAGAATCTATTCAATAATCATCAACCTAATGAAGATTTGCAGCTTGAGACGATTTTGAAGAAATTTAAAAATACCTTTAAACGCAATGAAAATGCTAGCAACGCAAAACCAAAGAAAGCTCCTAAAACGCCTCGTCTTGGCGAATTAGACCAAGAAACACTGGAAACATTAAAATCGTACAGAAAAACAGAGAATTCCGTTGAAGTTTTTGACAAGAAAACAGGCCTTAAATATCTTAAGCTGTCAAAATATGATCCATTGTTTGGGGATCTTCGGTTACTTGTTACTTCCAGGAAAAGGAGAGATTTAAAAAATAAACTTGTGATGGAAGGTAAACGCCTGATCAACGATGCTGTTGAAGCTGGTTTAGTGTTGGAGACTATTCTGTTTTCCGATGTGAATTATTTGAATGATCTCTGCATGAAACTGAAACCCGTGAAACTGATTCAACTACACAGTAACGTGATGCAAGAATGGTCTGATCTTGTTACTAGCCCTGGAGTTATAGGTATGTTGACTAATAAGGTATACATTTCTCGACAAATCAACTTAAAAGTTGATCTCATCACAAAACCATTAGTTTAATACAGAGTCATACAGAAATTTGTTATGCAAATATTTTTTTCATTTTCAATGTATCTGTTCTAATATTGAATCAATGCGCCATTCGAGTAACATTTTGTGCTGTGCATCTTACGTAATACACCTTCTGTTGTCCGGTCAGTATTGATGGATCCTCAGAACGTTTTGCCTCGCACAGTCAACTTCTCATATCTTGCTATTAATGGGTCAATCGACTTTTCCGAATTGACATTAGTTGTTTATTCATACCGTTTGTGTTTTTGAGTCTAGGATGGAACCATTTACATCCTTCGATACCCGAACTCATTGTGAATGCAAACCTCGACCCGAATACGAGTTACAAATAAAGACACACAACGAACCGACCCAACCTAATTCAGGTTGGAACTGAATCAAAAACGAATTATTTTTTTGGGTAGCAGCACACGCTAATCTGTAGCTGCCCAAAGTGATATAAAACTGATGTTAAAACTGCAGTTATTCAAATCGCCGTAAAATAGAAGATTATTTAATTTTTTTCGAAAAATGTTCAGAATAATGTTTTTTACATTATTAGGTACAAACAATCGATCAAACCTTGCAAAGAAGAATATATAGTAGCCCAATGCGATTATTGATTATTTTGACAGCTTTAACTGTAGCTCAGTGCCCAGGCTGACTTGTCTCTTATACTAATAGTCGAATCCAACTTGAAAAAAAAGAAGCAGACACCGAGTGGTGATAAATCTGACTGCTCTCATGTTAAAGTATAGGACGAAAATTTGGAAATTGGTTTTACTCAGGTATAATGGCTTTTAAATTTTTCTATCGATTGCTTTATAATATGCTTCTTAAAAAAAGTTCATTGCTGTGGTCATGACCTTGTGTTCTTGAATAGTTCTTTGACAAAGATTATAAATTTGTTTTTAGCGGCAGGCCGTTTATATATAAAATAATAACAGAACGAGGAATATTCCATTATCTAGGGTAAGGGGATGTAATGTTAGCCTAGCTCCTTAAGTCAATTTTTGCGTGACGTAATTAATGGACGTTCCCTTACTTGAGTATGAGTATGCGGGAAAGTAAAACAGAGAGAGAGAGAGAAAAAAAGAGAAAAAAAGAGTGAAAGAAAGAGAGAGAGAGAAAGAGAAACGGAAAATAAAGGATGCTGAAGAGGAGAATATTTCTAGACAAAATCGTGAAAACGTCGAAAGTAACAATTGTAAACAATGACTTAAAACATAAATTTCCTGGAAATGCCAGGTTGCTAACATCTATATCCACTACCGACGGGAGGGTAATAACTCACTGTATCTGTTCCTAGTGGTATTTTGTATGTGGGAGCATGTAGATCCCAGAAAAATACGCTAGAAGTCATTGTTTACGTTGACATTGACCTTTTGACTATTTTGTCTAGATTTGTACACAGAGAAGAGACATTCAAGCTGGAGTGCCCGCCGTGTGTAAATATCTGTAACCGCTATTTTAAAATAACAGCTTGTTTCCGTTAGTTTTGGCGAATCGTATGTTGATGGCGCCACATACAAATCGCCACGAGATTGATAGTCTGTAAATTTCAGTTTGGCGAAATCAAGACTAGGCGGCGTTGTTTTTCCAACGGTTTGCTTTAAAAAATTGTAATGTGGAAAAAAAAGTTCTAGCCTGGATATCTGTTCTATGTACTGTATGAGTTACACCTCTATCAGCGCCAAGCATTAAACTTGATGATGTTTATTGACCTTTCTGTTTCAAACACACAGGGATGAAAAAAAAAACCAATCCATCATGTGTGCTTGAAAGAGAAACAAGAGCAAGCTCTAATGACTAATGCTATACCATTGCTACACTTAGCAAAGCGATTTTTTTTTCTT
The DNA here is from genome assembly GCA_034211315.2 of Aedes japonicus. Classification (NCBI taxonomy): domain Eukaryota; kingdom Metazoa; phylum Arthropoda; class Insecta; order Diptera; family Culicidae; genus Aedes; species Aedes japonicus. Next base: position 14,875 of record JASCZW010000172.1, on the reverse strand, counting down.
TGCTTCGGTTGCTTTCCTTGAACTGAAGGTTTCAGATTGCGTATTGTGTGCCATTTAAAAGTGAAGTAGGCTGCCATTTTATTCACGTCTTGCCAGCTTTCAAACATTTTTATGTGCTGACAATTTCGGAGTGTTTTTATTATCACGGTTTTCAAATTATTCAATCAAACCTTTTAAGAAAGAGATATAAAACTGTTATGTAGAAAATTGTCTTAGCTTACGATCGAAGGAAGAAAAATCTTGCTAATTTACATAATTTTTTTTATACAGCCAATTAAAAACTAACATGCACCATAACATTAAAAGTTCAATAAATCCGTAAACTTTGAGATTTAGCCATACACGTAGAAACATTTTTTTCTTCAAATATCATCCCCAATCGCCCCTGAAAATATTTGCACTAGGGAACCAAACATCCTGTATATGGACATGTTGAGACCTCCTCGGGCTGATTTGATTTGTATATTACACTTGGCCCTCCACTCCTCCAACCAAAAGTTGGCTGTTCATGCGATCGTCTTACCGTTACTTACTTCTCTGTAAGAAGGGTAAAAATATCCACCATTCAACATTTAGGAAAAATTACAACATATCGTCAGCATTATATTCATCAAGTACGAATATGAGCTCCACAGAGTTGAAAATAATATTCGATGTAAATACGTTCAATTGATAATTTGTTCTATGATTCATTCGATTTGACAGAACCAGGTAACCAAAAAATGTCGGGGAACATTGACTTTACTCTGGAGCTGTCAAGTTGTTACCGTGTTGTATCCATTATATGTATTTGTCATCATAACCATGATTTAATTGTTGGTACAACCATGGAATAATACTCAGTGTAGGTTTACTCATTAATGGCACAGAGAAAAGACGTACAGGCTCCAACGACCGGTTGTGATCATAAACGGAACTGTCGATTCAAATTAGTATGGGATGTCTAATGGGGTGGCACTAGTGTTTCAATTTAGAGACATTGACGGAGTTGTTTTGTTACGTCATCAATGTTGGTAAACAAAGTGATGGCGAAAATTGAAATGAGACGAAAAAGTGAATACTATTGGTGCATAAATCCACAAGGAAATACTTTGGGAAAAACATTTGATAGGTTTCCCAAAAACTATGATTTGTAAGTTAATTTAGATGCCTATCAGTTTGCGTACTTTAGATGTAGTAGATGGGCAGCATATTACATGTTATATACATGTCAACAGAGGCAGCAAAAATATTCGAACATTATGATGTAAAAGTTTTCGAACAAAAAAAAACTTTGTTCCGACCACTTCCCGGCAGAGAGTTACCGGGATATGAACAGGAAAAAAACTTGGGTTCGCAAAAAAATCATCGCAATATCGTCAGTCACAATAATGCTTGCATATACTTTATAAGCTACTTCCTAATGCTGTTCCACGCGTGGATTCTCTTTGTGGTTCCGGTGAAGGTTCCGGTGATAATTCCGATAAGCAATCAAATGTTGGAAGCTTGATTGGGAAAGTGCATAGCAAGAATTTACCACCAGATAACGCAATGGAATGCAAATATCTCAAAGATGATGATGACTTACAAAAGTGGATGAAAACAATTTCAAACGGATGAAAAAGATTTGTTATTTTTTTACTTGAGTGCAGGATGACAGGTTGAAAATTGATCGAAACCGTGAACGCTTCTTAAACAAAGGAAGAGTTATATATTTTTACAATTTTCTTAGCAGCAAAAGAACTAAAATTTGTATTAAATGAGGTTTTTAAACAACTTCACATTTTTTAAAACTTTACGGTAGGTCCATTTCTCCTAGTTTTTAAAATGAAATAGAAATGACATGGACAAAAATGTCTTTTCCCATGGCTGGATTGCTTTCTCCGCGATGGCAGTAATTAATATGGAATATCGCCGGACTACAGCGCCACTGTATTAACATACACATAATTTTTTGTTACGATCGTATCAGCCAATTCGTCTGTTCTCTGTTTTAATGGGTACTATGCACTCTCAAAAACCCCTTTTTTCTCTCGGAAAAGTTACTAACTTTTCCTCAAAAGTGGAACAACTCTATTTTTGTGTAGATTCAGTTTTTAACGAAAATTGAGTAACATTTCCGTGTTAGAAATAGAGAAAAGAATACAATTACGAGGGGCGAATCACTTATGCATTTTCGATTCAGCTTCACGTATTAAGAAGTGCATTTAGGCATTTTTCGAACACTTTTCAACGCATTGATGCATTTTAGTACGCATTAATTGCACATTTTTGAGCGCATTTGATTTATTTGTGCATTTTTTAGTGCATTGAATGCACTGATGTACTTTTCAACGCATTTGTTCCAAATGCATACATATTTTTGATTCAGTTAAATATGTAATGATTTGCCCCTCGTACAATTATATTCAGTCACTGAGTAGAATGTAGCGTTGTCAGGGGCCTGGACCCTATCCTATTTACTAGCGTTTGACAGTATCCAACATATCACGGGCCTTATTTGAATAAGGCCCGTCTGACGTTTGTTACTACGGGTAGTAAGGCCAGCATTGTTTACTAACAATGACTCTTTTGACGTTTGGTTGTTAGAGATGTTGACTTCAGCAAAATCTCTATCCGCCAGATCCCTGATCCGTTGTCGAACGTTGATATAAATCTGTGCCAGGATGACATTACAATCGATTCGGAACCGTAAGATGTCTATGACAAATAGAGCCCTAGATGACGAATCCCTAGTGATGTAGATGTAGGTTGTAGCTTTACAATTGGCTGGTTGACCTTGTCAAAAACTGCAAAAAAGTCTGTAAAGATGGCGTCTGTCTGGACTCTATTAGGCATGCTTTTTGTAATGTAAGAGTTTAGGCATAAAATATTAGTGATAGTGATGTGTGCTTTATCTCAATAGGAAGGGAAAGTACCACTAAATGTTGACCTTCGTAATTGGAAATGTTTCTTTCCCAAGTAGCATACTTGTTGCCTTTCCGTTGAGATAACATAAATATGACTTGCTAAGTCATAATCATGGGTGGAAACTAAGAAAACTCCATCTGGGCCAGGACTTAAGGACGACTTAAGCTGTGATGCGGTAGTGAAGATTATTTCAAAGTATATATCTTGTCAATTCAGGCAGACGAAAAACTCCAGGCCGAGGATCTGCTTGGCGTCCGCTTTAATATACTCCTCGTCATCCATTACGATGCATTTCGGCAGCACCAACCACTCACGGTATAACTTCCTGGTGCGGGATTTGGCTACCGTATTCTGTTTATCGGTTCGAATAGGCGCCTGCCTTACCTTGAAGACATGAAGTCCGGGCCGCTTCATTGTCTGCTGGACGCACCAGACGGAAGAATTGACCTTCTTTGCCACATCCCATATCGAATGGTTCGGATTGCGCATTCACGGGATCGGTTACCTTCTCTTTGCTTCCACTAGCAGCTCGCCGCTGGGTCGTCTGGGTCTCCTTGAAAGATTTTATCACAAGGGACATGGTTGAATTGTCGATTCCGAACTGTATCATGATACAGCTGACGAACTGGCTTTGTTTTTCCACAACCACGCCCACCACTTTTTTGTCGAAACTCTTATTGCTTGGAAGCCATCGCGATAACCACGTGACAGATTGTGATGAAATTTTGCACATGTAAGCTAGTTTCACCCAAAATTTCATCAAAATTCCATGAAATAAAAAGTTATACACAAAAGAAAGTGTTGCATCTTTTCGAGTACAATCTTTATGTTTATGAGTTTTTTTTTTGCAAATGTTAGTTCATGATAATTAAAATTGCCATTCTCAAAACCTTGACGAAAATAATCGTAAATCGCCAAATCAGATTGACTAATCTCATTTTTATTTCAGGAATTTTTCAAAAACCCAATGACATGGGCAGTATCGCGATACGTAATAGAACAGCAGAATCTCTTCCGATTACCGTTGTCTGTGATAACATCCGCGAGCCAAACAATCTTGGAAGTATTATAAGAAGTTGTGCTGCTATTCCAGTTGATCGTATTATTTTGCTCAAAGGGTGTACGCATCCATGGGATTTGAAATGCTTGAGAGGGGGTGCAGGTGCTCATTTTCGGACCAACATTGTCGGTCCATTGGCGATGGAAGAGTTAGCAGATAATATGCCATCAAATCCTACCTTCCTCGTAGCAGACAACCAAACCAGAAGGGGTGGTGATTCATTCGTGCCGAGCCGTTATGATGGAGCCAATTATTTTGACATGGAACACATGGTGCTGGTGATTGGTGGCGAAACACATGGGGTTAGCAGCGATTTAAAAAGGTAAATCGGCTGCTATGGCCTTTATTATACGAATTTGATTTATTCTTTCCATTCCAGATTCATTAAGGAATTTAAAGAGGATTCTAGCAGTGGGAACATGAATTATTATGTTTACATTCCACTAGAAAACGGCGTTGAAAGTCTAAACACGGCGACCGCATTATCGGTCATCCTTTGTGAAATTAGAAGGCAATTGAGTAATGACAAATAAATTAATTCATATATCTCGATTTAGAAAAAAAAATTCCAAATTTGTTTTATTCGTCGTGAAAACTACATTAATTCATTTAGAAAAACTTTTTCAACCGGTGTTCTTTGATCTCGACATTTAATAATTTGGACTTGCGGAAGCGATTTTTCCAGAGCGTTTTTGGGTGCTTAAATTAACCTCGGGGTAATGTTCCGATTAATCACAAAGCCCGGAAATCTCCTTTTGCCCTGTAGTAATAGAGATAATTTACGGGTGCTAGACAATTTTAGATTCTTTTCCAGGTGGACTGCTTTTATATGAGGGATATTTTTTCCTCTGGGAGCAAAGATAATTGAAAGATACTCCCTTTAGTAACAGTTCAAATAAGAACAATGATCCATACCCAAAAACGAAGCAATGAATTTCTGGACCTTAATACTAATCAACAGTTTTTGCATTGTCCAATTCGACTAGGCTATACTCATGTGCGTGTAAACTCACGCTTCAGTTCTTAGGATTAACGTTTTTCAGAACACTAATTTTCACAACGAATACGTTGCGTCTGCGTTTAGTGGATTAGACTGTTTTGCCATAGTTTGGTTTCCTGTAAAAGTTACATCAACCTCTGCTCTTCCGTTGATAGAGCTTCCAGCTGTTGCGCATATTCCTGGGGCAATTCGAATTTCTCTATGCAGCTCAATATTTGTTCGCGGTGTTCAGCCTTGCTAGTGTCAGTGCTTCTTATTTGTCTTCAACTTGTTCTGCTTTACATACAGTACTAACAGTTCCAACATTTTAGAACAGCCAACAGACTTTTCAATAGAATGTTATTTAATTTATTTCGTTCCTGGTTTTCCCGTACTACTGCAGCTAGTTCAGAGAACTAGGCTTAATTTAGAATTCTTTGTTCTATTACGATGTACATATTTTACAACCGCTTACCTAGTTTGAATTTGGATTATTTCCCATGTTTATGATATTAACAAGGTTGGGAAAATACCACATTAAATCTAAACCAGACTGTAAATAACTGGCTGAGAAGCTGTGTTGTTATTGTTTTGTGCAAAGTATTCAACTGGATAAACAGATTTGAATGTTTGATTTATGTTCCCAGGAACATTAAAACTTTCATCTTTGGATAGATAATTAATGTGTCTGCTTACGAGTGGTTCTTTCGTGCTATTCAATAAACGAAAAGCTGAAATTGAATATTTGCAGCTGTTTCCGCTTCTTTAAAGTGATGAGTTTAAGGAACATGTCTTATTTGCAACGATAAGATCGGGCTAGACCGCCGATTTATTTTTAGAATTGAAGTTTAACTTTTCTAAGATATTATAAAACTGAAGAGATATTGCGTTAACAATAGACCCAGTATCTATATACTTTTGTTTCGTTTATCATATACCGTGCCTTGGTGTAGGGTTATAAAAAGTAATTTTATGCGCGACGTAATTAATGGACGTTCCCTAACGTTGTCGCATCGATGCTCTAATTCAGCTGGTAGTGAATACATAAGTCGAGGCGCCCACTGATGTGGCGGAAGTGTGGCATCACATAACATGTCAACATATCGAGTCAAAGTCTTGTGGCGTGAGGCAAACGTCGACAAGATATTTTGGCATGCTAGCAGATGTCACACCTACGCCACATCATTGAGCGCCTGGCCTAAGAGCCTGAATTGTCAAAGAGGCCAAACTTTGAAATAGGAATACTCGGTTTTATGACATTTCAGTAAATTCGGGCTCTCAATTTTTCATCGATATGCATGTTCTTTACTTTGAACCTATAGTTATGCAAATGAAGTCTTGGCCGGTAAATCTTCTTTTGAACGATGTTACGAGCCCACGGCGTGCAGAGGTGGAGTTCCTTCCAGCAGGCCGCAAACTCTAGTAAGAAGTTGGTCTCTGCACGCCGTGTGCTGTAAACGCACGGGTTGCTGTGGAGCAAATGGCTGTCAGTAACGCCACTATCCGGTCCTCCACGCAGGGAGAATCACATTCATCGGCAGATGGAGCAGCATGTATTCTACCGTATCATTCCGATAACACTCTTCGGCGCAGATACAGTTATCAATACGTTTGCGTTTCTCGACGATAGATTGATTGCAGAGAAACTAGTGGAACAACTAGGCGCTGAAGGTGAAAACCGACCACTGTGCTTGATGTGGACAAGAAAAATCTTAACAAGTGCCGTTGTCAATATCTGCGCCAGGTAGTCAGAGGAGATACGCACGGTTAAGGAGTTCTCGCTCCCGAAGCAAACGGTCGCCTACGGAGAACTAAAGGAAAGATATCATCATCTTCGAAGACTTTCAGTAGCCAGCTACGTGAATGCTATGCCTTGGATACTCATTGGCGTGAACAACTCAAATTAATTTTTTTGCAATTTTGGGTTGGTGTTTATACGGAGGACATAGAAGACAGGATGCAACATAAACACTCAGCTTTCATTCTTGCAGCTTCACCAGCGATGAACACCTGCACAACACGGAAAGGAGTACTTCGCTCTGGAGGACGTCGCCAGAACATCAGCGATAAATTTAGTACCAGAGGAGGGGAAGCGTGCCCAACAGATCCTCGAACAGACGACATTGCTTATCGGAAGCCGATACGCGACAAAACTCTTGTGAAAGTTCGAATATGTTCAGTTTCCTCTATGGCACTTCGCCGGTTACTGTGTCTTGAGCAGCGAATGAACCGGTAACCCAAGCTACGGGAGAACCTTCAGCGCAGATAGTGGAATATAAAGGAAAAGGAAGGAAAAGTCTACAGAAGCGGAATTGGCAGGTGCGGTAGGAGATCGAATCTGGTACCTCCCGCTAGGAGCGGTGATGTGATAATCCACGGAATTCTGAGGAGGCCCGTCAAATATGGGACGCAACGATGAAAGTAGGAGGTGTTGTGTTGTACACTATCTTACTCAAAGGACCAGATCAGCGTACATCCTTACCCGCAGTGCTGGCGCGTTTCCGGTAGTTTATGGTGGCAGACAGACATCAAAGAAATAACTAAAAATTAGAAGAAAAATTAGCATTTTCCATTTAATTCCAACTACCTTTGCTTATCTTAACAGATACGCGTATTTCGTCTACAATGTGCAGACTTCTTCAGTGTCTCGTACTAATAACTCGACTTGACAAGTTGACATGCTTGTGATATTGTTTGACATAACTCGACTTCACAAGTCAGTTATTAGTACGAGACACTGAAGAAGTTTGCACATTGTAGACGAAATACGCGTATCTGTCAAGATAAGCAAAGGTAGTAGGAATTAAATGGAAAATACCAATTTTTTTTCTAATTTCTAGTTACAGGTATTCCACTAAACAGCTAAACAGCAAACCCTCTAGGATCAAAGAAATGTTTCACTAAATCCAGCTTATCCGAGCGTTTGTTCTCCATGTCAAGGGTTGCTCAAAATAGCGTGTGTTCTTCAGTTGTGGAGCCGCTTATCATCGTCCTTGTTCCAGCGTGGTACTCTCAAAAGTGCAATGAACGATGGAATTCCAGCGAGGCAAGGCGTGCATGATCTACAAGTCAGCAATGTTCCTACACGGAACGGAACAATAAGCATTAACCCAGGCTACGAAAATGAACTAACGATTTAAAACTTGGAACAAGGAACTGTAGGTCTCTAAATTTCTTTGATGATCGCATTCTTTCTAACTTGTATCTTGTTGGACAGCAGGATGTTTACTGGAAAGAGTCGTTGCTTAATATGTGATGATAAAAAAAAGTTAAAAATGTGTGTGTCCCACGAGGAAGGAACGAGAATACGACAGCTGCTCATGCCAAGAAGTCAAAATCGTCATCAGATGATGGTCAAATGCACCAAATAAATTTTCAGTGTTTAAGGATCGGGAATCAGTGGACGGTGTCAGATGGATAGGGGGCTTCCGAAATGCCATAAACGATGCTTTCCTGGATGAGTACCCCAAGTAAAACACATAACATATTTTTAGAACGATTTATAATTGTTTGTTTTATAAATTATCACTCCTATTTTGAATATTACTGAACCAATTTTTTTTACGCTGGCTAATGAACGGCGCTGAAAATACTTTGTTAAATGCTTCGAATGATTTATACTTTATCATTGTTACTTAGAAAACATGTTACATACATTTATAATACAGGAACAGGACAAGATTTTATAGATAATCTTAAATATTGTTGATATTACACTACACCATCCATGTTTTGCAAAACGTGTTTGTTTTTCAAAACAATTTTGGTTTCACTGCCGACTGGAAGCAGATCATAAAGGGTGTTCATAGTTAAATTGCATCACTTTCAGTAAGCTGTAACATTTCGCCCTTTTGGGTGAGTTTCATTGTGTCATCGTGTCGTAGTTTCGAAAATGGACTCGAAGGAACAGCAAGTGCGCGAGCACATTTTGCACACGCACCTCGACAACCGACTTCTTTCGAACCAGAAAAACCGGATGTTGAAAAGTCACCAGTTTACCGTGTGTCGTGTCATAAAACGTTTCGGGGAACGTTTAACAGTCGATCGGAAGAAGGTGAATGGTAGAAAAGTGTTCCGTACTGCGTGAAGGATCACAAGCGACTGATTGCTGCCTTTCAACGCAAACCCAACAGTTCCGTTCGGGATGTCGCGAAAAAGCTGCACTTGACCAAAAGTTTCGTGCAGAAAGCCAAGAAACGAGCCGGGCTCCGTACATCCAAACCGCAATGAAAAACAGAATAGGGCATCTAAAACACGTGAGCGTAAGCTGTACACACAAATGTTAACGAAACCACACTGCTGCATCATGGACGATGAATTACACGTAAAAGCGGACTTTAAACTAGTTCCCGGCAACCAGTATGTGACTGCGAAAGACAAGTTCGATGTTCCAGAGTCTCACGGGAAACAACAAGCGTCAAAGTTCCCCAAGAAATTCATGGTTTGGCAGGGGATTTGTTCGTGTGGTAAGCGGAGCAAGCCTTTTGTGACAACTTGAACTGTACTCCAAGAATGTTCTGGAGTGGTACAAGACGAATGGTGTCAATTTAATGATTCGGAAGACGTGCAGGTTTCATGCGGCTCATATGCGGTTTACAAGTAGTCTATTCTAAAAATCACAATAGCGTCCCAAAAGTCTTCATAGTATTTTTGACCCACTGTAAACGTAACCATGTTGTCAATTCATGATATCAGCATCGATTTCGTTGACAAAAAATTGCTAGTAGTTTAAGTGTGATGTTTTTCTTTCAATTTGTAGGCTCGCTGCATATCTTTAGCGCGCTTTTTGTCAGCTTTAAAATACTGTTCCAAACCAACTTTTACAGTTTATTATAGCCTTCGATGCCAACGTAAATTGAATAATTGGAATTGGTGATAGAATATGCAATTTTACTCTATGCTAAGTTCAAAATTACTAGTATGAAAAATTTACTCGATCAAACCGAAAATATAAACGCTGGAGTTTATTTATTGGACTAATATTGGCTTGATATTAAGTGACATCGAAGAGAAAATTTACCTGTCATTTAAATGTGTCAATTGCCACTGTCAGACGTAGTTTGGATTTCAAATTTTCAATTTCATTAAATTTTTCTACTAAGCGAGCATAGTTATCATTTGAATGCAAATATGTTTTCAATTTAGCATGAAATTTAAGCTTGTTAATTAAGATTTTTTTTCTGAGAGTCTACAAAATCACGCAAAACAATAAATCATTATAGACTATTTGAAAAACACAAAAAAAAACACAAATATAAAAAAAGTCTACAACAAGATATTGAAAGACTGACAGAAATAGCTCCAGATTATCCAATCAATTTTGATTATTTATTCCAATCTACCCTATTGAAATTATAATTAAATCACTCACCCTATGGATCCTATGGCTTGGAGCTCCTTTTAAGCTTGAATACATTTATAATTGCCCCTTGAATGCCTAGGAACCTTCTTACTTCCAAATGCAATAGGAGATTCTAAACACAGAAACCAAAGCTAAGGCTTAACATCAAAGAAGAAACTATTCTTTGCTCAAACAAGACGATTTTCTTTAATTCGTGGCATATGACATCTTGTCTCTTTGCTAATTTTACAGTGGTTGACACAATAGCACAAATTTTATCACAATTAAGTGATACGTGTTTATCTAATATCATGCTGTCTATTAAAGCATAAAAGTAATACCACAATTCTCGGTGTGAGGGCGTTGCGTTTTTCAGCATTTTTTAACTGATTAATTTTTTTTTGATTGCTGTTGGCTTTTCGTTTTGATTCCATAAGCGCTCATGTGCATCCTCAGAAGCTAATTCTGCTGTATAAGTAATTCATATCGCTGTTACAAGATTGCTCGACGGGATACTTCGTTCAACTTTCAACTGGCCCACACTCCGCCGATTACGTTTGCAGGATCTGCACATCCGTCAATCATGTAAATGGGATTCAGTCATGTTTGTTAATTTTTTCTGCTATTTTTTTTTCCATTTTGAGTGTTCTAGCTAATATGTGCAATGGTAAACTTGATCAAATCTGTGCCTGTTTTGAAAACGTTGCAGATTATAAATATACAATTTAACTAACAAATAAGAACTTTTTTGGGCAAATTCTCGCGAATGTAAACTCAATGCCCGTCTAACGTTTTCCAGCGGCTTTTACTTGATTGGAAAAAAGTAGAGGTTAAATCATCTTAGCGTGCCAAATTATCGATAGCGTTTAATCTCCTAATGCATTGTCTTCGAATGTATCGATTCGCTCTTAGGATGAAAGAGAATAATGCAAACTTCTATTATTTTACTTTGCCTATAGACTTTGCCTATAAGTGATACTATTGAAAGTAGATCACATTATTTTATGTTATATTAGGTACAGGACATCAAAGATTAACGATTCTCAAAGAATGGTGCTTAAAGTTGTTAAAGTATGTTATATTGATCTGAAAATTTATTCAGAATAGATTCCATTTTGCAACGATGCTTTTGAATTCCTAATGAAGTAAAAATATTTTAATACAATAAGAATAATTCCATTATATGTAAGGAAAACATAAACTTTGGTTGGTTTTTCCCCTTAACTTTCGTTCTGTGTGTTATGATTCAGAATGTTATATTATTTATTATGGCTGATGCCTCTATTGGCTTTGGCTAGGCAACCTTGCAGTCGTGTGATGGGCAGTCGGTTAACCAAGCCAGTGGTCAATTTGTAACCAACCGATTGACGCAACCACGAAATGTGTTTGTGTTTGATCTAGTTGGTTTCCATCATTCGGTAAGGCGCTACTTTCGATGAGTGGTATGAACGATATATGCCAGCCACCATCATCATCGCTAATGTGTGCAGAAAATGCATTAACTAGCAACATAAGCATGACCAGTTACCAGTTATTAGCAGATAATTGATTTTAATCACCTGCTACAGCTGTTGCAAATATGACGCTGGTATTGCTGACTAATGAATTGTCGCACAATATTGATAACGATGTGAATAGGCCATACGACAGATCCAATCAAACATCGATCATTGAATATCCGGCCTTTTTAGAACGAAAAAAATAGTTTTCCCAGCTAAAGAGTTTGTTTTATTGGAATTTATCAAACAAACCGTTCCAAATTCTTGTCAATTGGAAGCCAGTCAATTGGAAGAGTTCCTTTGGTGTTTGACATGAGGCCGTTTGGGGGACGATATTTTCTTCCAAATGGTCGTTTGGCACCTCTGTGGTAACGTTTCTGACACCTCAGCTACACCTCACTAAAAACTGTTTGAATCAAATGGATTTGAATCAAATGAAGGTCAAGACAGAATTTGTCCTTATGATCAGTGTGGGGTTTCTGTACACACTGAGCTGACATTAAGCTCCGTTCCACCCAAGTCAGTAACTATAGGACATTGCACAACAAATCAACTGTTTAACCAAGCTAGCCGCCGCTACCGTCAATATGGCAATTTTCTCTACAATCTTTACGTGAAACGCACGGAAGCAAATCTTCGCTGTAACCCCAAAGGTGTTTGGGTCATTTGTGAATACCAAACGGAAGGAATCCGGATTATCCAGTTCAATGTTTCTACAATACGGTCAGCATCGAACGCGAGAAGTGTAACCTGTTTATACGAGACTTTGAACAAGTTTTTCGCAAGTGAACAAAGCAACTCCTAGGATGCCACGTGATGTGTTCATCTTCGATCTTCCGCATTTCACACCGCACATGCTGCAACCCGCACATATTCCATCATCCGTTCTGAAGTATTGTGCAGATATTTTTAGCTTTCCGCTAGCAATGCTGTTCAATCTTTCGGCTAAGAAAAGGCAGTTCCCCACACGCTGAAAATTCTTTTACTTGTTTCCAATTCACAAGAAAGGAGACAAACGGGGTGTTGCCAATTACCGTGGAATTAGCTCCTTGTGCGCATGCTCCAAGCTATAAGAGATAAATGTGCACGTTTTCTACCCGAAACGATCCTAATCCACGAACCTGGTACAATTTACCTCTACGTGCCTGCGAAGCTTGCATTCAGAATGGCAAGTTAATGCTGCATCTATGGACTTGAAAGCTGCATTTGACTCAGGGGACCCCAAAACCCTTCTGGCCAAACTGGAGAAACTCGGCGTCTCGTCTCATCGGATTGGTTCAGATCCTACTTGATGATCCGTTCAGTGCGGTCAAGATCGGCTCTTCTGAATCGGAATCATTCTCAAACAAGTCGGAAATCCCACAAGGTAGTAACATCGGCCTGCTGCTCTTCTCAATTTTTTTGAATTATGTTTTTGTTAGCCTACACTATTAGGCTAGCGCGAACACCTCCCAACATCTACACACCTTGCTAACCGACAGCATCGCGCCAGAAGCACCCCTGCGGCTGTTCTACGCACTACGAAGTTTGAACAATATATCACAGCGGGTGAGTAAGAACAAAAACAAAACCGAGACAATACCGAGTGCAAGCGAGATGAGAATTATTCCTTTATTATAATTATAGTGAATTGTTATTCTAGCGAAGTGAGGTTTTATAAACATTGATGAGCATAGGTGCCACAAAATCTATAAAAGAAACTATCCTTAAACTATACTTACGTAATAGGTATTCTAAATTTGCTGTTGCCACTGCTGGACATTATACTGCGTTATTGCATTGTCATCGTATGCTACCGATAGGAAAGCAAATCTCAAGAACATTATGAACTAGAATTACTTAAGATAACTTTCGATAACATTAACCTACTTTAACTAGGACTGGCCACTAAGTGCACTACGCTGTATCATAGAACTAGGTCCTTAGTGAAAGGGAAACTAAACATAGGTACTTACTATCTAAATGCACATAAACGTTTAAAAATATTTGAGATCGATCAAAAGTATGAAATCAAATTACACCTATACACACACACATATGCTCTAACGAACATGAACTAAATTTAAAACTCGAACAAATGTACATCTAGAACTATGGTTATAAATAATGGATTCATTGTCATTCGACAGGATAATTATATTCTCCAAGTTGTCAAAATCAACCGGATCGAGTTTTTTTTATTTCCGGCGAGAATTATAATTTTGGAAAACCCTTCCACTTTGAACTGATTTCAACAGTTTCGTTGCTCTTACCTTCGGGATGCCGCTTCTTTTTCGCTGACGACCCGAAAATTTAAAAATAATAAAACCCCTCTCAGACTCACGTGGTGGATATCTTTGCGGATTGGTTCACAAGAAACTTGCTAAGCCTGAGCATTGAAACATGCAACGTTATTTCGTATAACCGCAAACACCAGACGACCACATTTGACTATGTGTTATCAGGGCGTTGCCTTACTCGAGTTCAACACCTTAAAGATCTCGGTGTTATCCTTGATACCGGACTTCCTTCCGAATGCAGTATAACGGTATTGTTGCCAGAGCAAATCGTCAACTGCGATTTATGTTCAAAATTGCTGACGAATTCCGTGGCTCACTGTGCCTCAAGTCTGTCTGTTGCTCACTTGTACGGTCAATATTACAAACAAATGCAGTCGTCCGGAGTCCTTTCCATGCCATTTGGGTCGCCAAATTGAAGCAGTTCAAGAACAAATTGTTAGATATGCTCTTCGATTTTTGGTTGGCGTGATCCAAGATCTGGTGTCGTCTTCTACTGATCGCACCACTGGAGGAGAAATGATCAATTGCACAAGCAACGTTCGATACTACTATCAGGGGACATTGACTGCACAGCTTTGCTGACACAGTTGAATTTGTACGCACCCGAGCGACCACTTCGACAACGTGATTTTCTGCTCTTGGAACAACGGAGAAGAAATTATGCTTAGCATGGGCCTATTCGTTCATTTTGTCAGTGGTTTAACGGCTGTTTTGTCTTCTTTAACTTCAATATTTCCATTGAAGTGTTTTGCCAAAGACTTCTTATTCCTTTCCGCGCTCATCGTTTCCAATTAGATTAAGTTTTTGACGAGACGCCATTGCCAGGGG